>PVHX01010912.1:50818-67399 GCA_004024805.1 Geosciurus inauris
CAGCACTCAGGGAGGCTGAGACAGGAGAATCGCGAGTTCAAAGCCAGCCTCAGCAATGGCGAGGCACTAAGCAACTCAGTGAGACCCTGTCTCTACATAAAACACAAAATAGGGCTGGGGATGTGGCTCAGTGGTCGAGTGCCCCTGAGTTCAATCCCTGGTACCAAAAAAACAGAACAAAAAAAAAAAAAAAAAAAAAGAAAAATTGAAAATGTAAATGACTTATATACAAAGTATATGAAAGTCTCTCTTCTCTCTCTCTCTTTCTCTCTCTCTCTCTCTCAGGTGGCTGTGCACCTGTATCACTTTTCCCAGACCAAACCCGGTTCCCACCTCACTACAGTTACCCTAACATTTCCCTAAGAGTCAGAAGTACTTGGTATAAGGGGAATGTATAAAATGTAATTACATCACATTCTTTAATTTTACCCGATTAGGCAGAGGAAGTAGTTTTCATATATGCATCCTTTGAGAAGAAAAGGGGAAACCATTTCTCTTTCTTCCTACCTTCCCATGTGAACTGCATCACATTGCTCTCCTCTCAGGAGTACCTCTTGCCTCAACATCTTTACCACACATTTCTCCACCTTTAGCATATGGCTTTCTATCTTCCACCCACTAATTTTTAAAACTCTTCCCCCAGAGTTACTCATGATATTCTAATTATCCAATTAAATTATATTTTCTCACTCCTCCTTTTCTAAGCCTTCTGCAATATTGGACTCTTTTGACTTCTTCCTTCTCTAGAAACCATTTAGGTCAACGCATAAATGCTCTGCACTCTTGTCCTTATTTAATGTCAATGGATATTCTTGTTTTCTCTAATTTCAATGACTATTCTTTCTTGTTTTGTTTGTTTGTTTGTTTGTTTTTGATCACTGTTCTCACACTTTTCTGGCTCAGATTTTTCCACTCACTCCCCATGTGAAAACCATTTTCAAGTCTGCTTTCAATCGTCATGTCATTTATTCCAACCAACACTAATTAAGAACCTGCTCCTGGTTTGGCGCTGTTCTAGACACTAGGTGTACAAAGATGAATACGCTGATCAATTGTGCAAACTAAATGGGGTCAACAAAAGAGTTATAGATGACGAGACAAAAGTATGGAATGAGAACAGAGCCACGTACCCAGGGGAAAGTGACACTTGAAGAGGGGTCTGAAATGACCACTCCTCGGAAGAGCTCAGTCTCCAAGGTCGTAATGAAGAGCTTAAACTTTTTAGAATTCATTCCAGGGCAAAGGGGAAGCTGAAATTTTAACAAAAGCAGAAAAAAATGGAAGAAAATAATATCAACCAAAGATGAGCCTTGTCAGAATGTGGCTAGGTGGGAGTTGTGGTCCTGAAACAAAGCACCATCAATGAGGATGTAAAGAGGAGGCAGAAGAGTGGGGATCAAAGAAAACATCTATAGGATGTCATGTTAATTCCTTAGGACAGGGAGGACGAGTCCAGAAACAGCTCTCAAGATGACTTTCAGAATTCTGACGTGGATTTCTCAATGGATGATACAGGTGCCACGTCTTACAGATAAGTGACACAGAAAGGGGAAGACATTGGTTTGGGAGATAGTGGGTTCGATTTTAGACACATTACGATTGAGATAACAGGGAATTTTAGCAAGTGTTGGCTAGAAGCTTATGCTCTAAATGGAAGGCAAATTGATATAAAAATAAGAGAGATAGTTTAATCATATGGTTATATCAGGAAAATAGGACACTTAGAGTGAAGAGAATAAGAGAAGGTAACACTAAGCTACAGTCTGGAAACTATCAGCACTTAAATGCTGAGGAAAAACAATCAGCAAAGGAAGAGAAGTGACAGCCAATGATATAAACCTACTGATAATAGAAGTCATATTCCCTATTTTTCTTCTTGCTACAGTAGAAGTGTCCCACTAAACTTCCCTGCCCTCTCAAGCACACTTACAAATGACCAAAAATCTGCCACTGAATCAGACTCTTCTGAAATCCTTAACAAGACTCCAAAAGCTGATTCAAATGTGTTTTCTCCAGACTTTTACATCATAATCCTATTACTTCTGAGCTTTAGCCATCAAAATAACTCCTTTCCTTCAAAGTTTGCATTCACTTTCTGCCTATATCCATGTTGTTTATCCCTTCTTCCATGAATTCCCACTTCCTTGCACCAAGCATCTTTTTTAAAATAATTTTGTAGCTGTAGATGGACAGCATGCCTTTATTTTATTTATTTATTTTTATGTGGTGCTAAGGATCGAACCCAATGCCTCACACATGCTAGGCAAACACTCTGCCACTGGGCTACAGCCCCAGCAACACCAACATCTTTGCCAGCCATCATTTATTATCATTACCCATGGCTTATGAGGAGCTAAAATCAACCCAAACTGGCATCACTAACATCAAATTTAAAAGGGGAATATTACCATTCATTCAGGGTCTACTAATGTACTCGAACTAGGATAAATGGTGTATATGTGAATTTCAGTGAATAAATCCAATTAAAATCTCATAGCAACCCTAAAGAGTCCCTTTTAGAGATGACAATAATGAAGCTCATTCATTTGATTAATAAATATTTATCAAATGCATTTTATCTGATAGCCAGTATGGTAGGTGCTAAACAATGGTGAACCAAACAGAGTCCTGAGTTTGCACTTATGGAAAGCTAACAATAATGGGAGAAAATACTAAAAATATAATTATGTCTAAATCTATAATGGTGAATTTGAATAAGGGTCATTATGTAGAAGGATGGAAAACTAATTCAGGGTTGGCGACCTTTCTAGTTAGGCAGAGGTACTTATGCTGAGACCTCAAGGATGAATAGCCAGGTAGAAGGAGCAGAAACAAATGAGAAAGGTACAGAGGGACTGTGTGAAGTAGTAAGGACCTTGTGAAAGGTCAGTGTGGGCAGAGAAGACCGAGCAAACAGGAAAAGGGGCTGCGAGCAGCTGTAAAAGGAGGCAGGAGCAGGATTTCCCATATATTTGTGGGCCATGTTCAAGAGCTTTGATTTTACTCACCAAACAGAAGGAGTTTAGGCAGCACAGTTACACAAGACTAACACTAGAAACAAATTAGAAAAGCCAAATAAATAAAAGTCATCCACTTTATAAATAGAAGAACAAAAGATTAAACCCAAATCTGATGCTTAACATTTGAGCAAAGATTGTAGTCTCAATCCAGACCTATTAGCATAATCTAAAAGACATGGCCACTCCTACTTTGGTTTGGCTGACCAATTTCTGAAGCTCTCTGCTCACAAAGATTTAGCTGACCATTTCCTAAAGGACATATGGAACCCTGGGAAGACTGAGCTATTTTTCAAGTGTTGCGGGCCTTTTACATCAGCCTGTAGTGACATTAAACTTGTTTGCCTATTAACTTTCTATCATCTCCTGTTGTAATTGTAGTTCAACTAGATGTTTGGGATGGTGCTGCTATTGAAGTTAGTTTTCTCAATTTTGTAGCTTACTAACTACCCAAAAGCAGTCATAAAACAGTGGAGCCTGAATGTCTATATTCCAAATCTGGCTATACCCTTACTACTTGTATAACTCTGGGCTAGGCACTCTGAGCCTATCTCTTCATCTGTAAAGTGAGGATAGTGATAATAATAGTTCTCAGCTCACAGTGTTGTGTAAGGATTGAGTGAGGTAACATATATGAAACATTTGGAACAGTAGCTAATACAGACTAAATGATGCATAAGGAATTTCTGGTATTATTAATAGTTTGAATACATTTATAATTTGGTATATTCCTTAAGGGAAAAATGCATCTGCTACCATAGTTTATAAATAGATTGGCCTTGTAAGATGAAGAAAACAAGCCAAAGAGACATGTTCTTTCACATCCCTACTGAAATATGTAATGCTATGCTTGCCAAAGGCTTCATGACTACTTTTATGCTTCTGTCCCAATGTAAAAGGTCAGAAAGCCCAGGCAAGCAGGCTGTTTCCATCTAGAATCTGGTAGTCTGATATAAGACATAAGCCCCATTTTCATAACTCTGAAACTGCAGCGGTGGCCAGATCTGAAGACCACCGGCATCCTGATAGGGCTATTTATTGGGCAAAGCATATTGAGGAGCTAAACATAAACACACAGTGATCATATGTTACAGTTGAAAATGGATTTAAAGAACAATAGGGAGGGAAAGGTGCTGGGGCAGAAGGGAGAGAAAGTCCCCCTTCTTGCTGCTCATTTCTATATGAGGGAGGCAAAGAAAGATGACAGGCTGAGTGAAATGAAGTCAAGGAATGACACTCAGATGAGCACTGAGGAAATCCCACCTCCAACTTCCCAACTTCAATTTCCCTTTTTACATATGGACATGGAAGACAGAGTTGCAGCTGTCTTGGGATTACATATATTTTTTAAATTAAAATTTAGGTTTTCTTAGAGATGCATATGCTTGGCTAATTTCCCCCTATCATCCTTATGCAAGGCAGCTTCCTCCAAACATTTTTAAGGGATGGATGTGTTTTCTTAGTGGTTTATTTAGAAATCTGACACAAGTTGTGGACAAAAGAATTGAGCTAAAAACCACAAGGATATGCATATTGCAATGTCCAGGCCAAACTAAAAATAGGATGGAAATGATGAGCTGAAAACTGCTCAAGGATTCAATTCTTTGTGTGATTCATTTGTTGACTTTAAGTTGGAAAGCGTTTTTTAAATCATCAATTGAAATCTTAATTTTTATTACTCATTTAGACCACAAAGCAACATGTGTTTATCATATAAACTCTGGAAAAAAATTGAAGAAAAAATTAAAGTCTCCCATTATATTTGTATCCACATAATCATAGTTAACATGGAGGCACACTATATTTTTCATGAATATATTTATATGAGCCTAAATAAAATCAGAATTATACTGTGCACATTGTTTTGGAAACTAAACTTTCACTGAATAGCTTTAAACATTTGTGCAAATGATTATTCTTCCAAAACATGATCTGTTATAGCCACACAAAATCTCACCATAACTGTAGATTATTTAATCAATAACTTCTTGCTGGTCATTTCAATTGTTTGCATTATAACAATGATGCAAATAATGATGTAATAAACATCCTTGACATAATTTGGGGAATATACGATTGTTTTTTCAACTAAACATATAGAAGATGAATTATTAGGCTGAAGAATATAAATATTTTGCCGGGCATGGTGGCACACACCTGTAATCCCAGTGGCTCTGAAGGCTGAGGCAGGAGGATCTCAAGTTCAAAGCCAGCCTCAGCAATTTAGCAAGGCCCTAAGCAACTCAGTAAGACCCTATCTCTAAACAAAATACAAAAAAGGGTTGGGGATGTGGCTCAGTGTTAAGTGCCCCTGAGTTTAATCCAATTACCAAAAAGAAAAAAGAACATAAACATTTTAAAACATGATGTAAAATATAGTCTTAATGTATGCTCCTTAAGGTTGCACCAATTTACCTCTCCACTAACAGAGTACAATAAGCCTACACTGAGTAAAAACAAAATGTAAATGTTTAAGTTATATAATAATTTCTACTTCAGGCTAGAACCAAACAAGAAAGTAAGAACAACAAAGTTATACTAATTAAAAGAAGGAAGCATAGCTTTTCTCATTAGTATTTTCAACTGATGTAAACAGGTTCAATGCATTCATTCTAATCCTCTCTGAACCTTCCTTACTTTCTAAACTTCATTTAGCCCTTGAAAAAAAGATGATAAAGAATAACCAGGACAAGCTACGGAGTGAGAGAGATGTGGGATCAAGTTCTAGTTCTATTGTTTGAAAACTGAATCGCTCGAACTCTGCGAGGTTAAGCCCCATCGTTTTGAAGAAGCACATTTTCAGAATTTAGGGGAAGACCACATGAGACAATGACTAGAACATGCACAGTGCATTCCTTCATTCTGGACAGGTCTTCACCCCAAGAGAATCTTCCATTCGTAATATTTTCAAAAATGTAACAGGAAAATACTGGTAAGGTATTGAAAAGAATTCAAAAACTCTTGGTGTCCACTCTTCTTTCTCATGTTTTCTTTTAGCAGGAAATGTTGAGATGGGCCACAGATCCTGATGTAAATATTTGAGAGAAATTTTTTTTGTTGTTCAAAGTTTTAAAAATGAAAATTATAAATTCAAATGGGGGAAAGGAGGCTCTCCGAGCAAATAACACCTGTATTGACTAAAACCTTGTCCTCATTCTCCATGTATCTCCATGGTTACCAAGGTCTTCTTGTCAAAGGATCCACCCACTGGAACAATCATTTTAAGTCTCTTTGCCCTTATTGTTTTCATATCTTTTTCAGATCTTCTCTGATGATTTATCTTCCCCATAAAGTCCATACATCCTGATTTCTTGCTTTCTGCTCCGTTTTGTGATTTAAATTCCATCAGTAAGTGGGGGTGGGGGATTTATAATGAGAGACATCAAAGGATAGAGGGGTAGAGATTTTCCTGATACCTGATGACTAGCTACAATAACTGACTCAAACATCTGAACAAAAGTCATGAGAACTAGAAATGTGTGGGTACTGAAATAGGTCATAAACAGAAGGGATTAACCTAATGAGTCGAAGCATCATACATTGTGAATGTTAGAACATAATGGAGAGAAGAAAATAGTTGGATCTCTCCCCTTTGCTCCAGAAACTTCATATTTTCCCCCACTGTGGATAAATTAGCTTTCGACATTTTTTTTAAATCCTAATACAGGGTGTGAGAGTATGTGTTGATGTTAATATTCATTACAAAGTTACCCTTGAAAATGAGCTTCCCATTCAAGAAGTCTACAAACTGACCAACTGTTAAAATTGACCTTTGTAACAGCACCAACAGAAGTGTATTTCAAGGGAGGATACTGAGTTCTTTGTCCTTTAGGATTATATAAAATTAAGAGATTTTTTTTAAAGGAAATTATTACATTGCTAATATGAAGTTTGCCATAGTAAATCAATTTAAAAATGGAGATTTATTCTGTGCCATTATTGAATAATAGGGGCAGATAACATCATTTTCTCAACCAACTCCATTTTCAGTTTGTAATACAAACCAGATTATACAGTCGTACAATAGCTAGACAACCAAGGAGTCTAAAGATAAAAGTAGAGGCCACACCATATCACTAGACCCAATATTGTGGTTCTATGTTATCAAGACATACAGATAGTTCATGTTAAAATTCATGAGACCCACCCATGAATGGCTGGCTATTTTTGTTGTTGTATTCAGTTATCAACCATACTTTAGTACCAGAAGTTATTCAAAGATGACAATTTATATAAGTTATTTAAGTCAAGATAATATCTCACTAATCTTGAGTGGAAAACATAAATCTTACATCTCTGGATAACAGACACTATCAGTAGCTTGATTGCCAATATCAGTTTTTGCTAAAATAATCCCATTTTAATTCTTTTCTCAAAGAAGAAATGTTCTTTTAAGATGAAAAAAATCCTTAGACACATTGTTGCTCTAATCACAGTAATTTCATATCTGTTTTCCACAGATAATTCAGGAGTGGACCACTGAATAGTTCTAACCATTGAGACATAATAAGTAAGATTTAAAAGGTGACTTCTAAAAAATATTTCCTGGCCTTATAAAAAGAAATGCAAAATAGCAAACTCCCATCCTCACTTGGATTCTGTTTAGTGCCAGATATCTGGATCTACCCAAGCCCATGTGTGAAGACAGAGAGGAGAGATCTGAGAAATCATGAAGCCAAGGGAGGAAGGATGGAAAGGGCAAACCCTGAGTTGATGAATACATCCTCAAAATAGTTAATGAATCCGGGAAATTCCCCATCTTCAGATTTCTCATTTGGTAATACAACATTTTCTGTTTAAGGTACTTTTAATTAAATATGTTGTTACTTGCTGCTGAAGTCATCACAAATATAACTATTTGGACATCAGACTCACTTCCAGGAAGAAGAGAAATTCTACCCATATTTAGGCTCTAACTTAATCCCTTTCTACGCCACTATGACTTCAAGACTTCTGGCTTTTAGATAGAACTTAAATCCTTGTTATTCATTATGTTCTTTCCATCTGGAGTGCCTTTCTTCTCTTTCTCTCCTGAATTACTAGTACAACTTGGGCCCAGATCAATGGATTCAGCCAAATGTGGACTGAGACCTCTGAAATCATTAGCCAGAATAAACTCAGAATAAACTTTTTCTCCTCTAGGTTGTTCTTGTCAGGTATTTAAGTCATGGCAACTAAAAGCTGATGAATCCTGAAATTAAATAATGTCATATAATCTTATATCTTAGCTTCATTAGATTCTATCCCATGACCTAAACAAAACAAAACAAAAAAACTCCTCTGGAAAAAATACTACTTATTGACAATGAAACATAGTTTAGAAAATTTTGGCCCAAGACACTCTGTGTACTGTTTTACAAAATTAAAAGTAGCTTTAATTCAGTAAAATTTAGTTTGAAAAGAAGATAAATATTTTGGTAGCTAAATTCACAAAGCTTAATGATGAATTGGATATAGATGGAGAAGAAATTATGGATGTACACAGGATGTAGTAGTATTTGCCAGAGAAACAGAAGCAGTAAAAGATAAATGTAGGGAGGTACAGAGAAACACACAAATGATTGTGAAGACCGAGGATTCCTAAGGTATGCATTTGGCAAGATGGAGCCCCAGGAGACTCAATATGTGGTTCTGGTCTAAGTACAAAGGCCTGAACCAAGGATATAAGTTCTATCTAAAAGCCAGAAGTCTTGAGACCAAGAAGGACTAATGTGTCAGCCTAAGTCCAAAGATTAAAAAAGACCAATGTTCCAGCTCAAGCAGTCAGGCAGGAGGCATCCCCTCTTGCTCAGCTGTTTTGTTTTATAAAGGTTTTTAATTAACTGGATAATTGAAATTAGGGAATTGATATTTATTCAATATCAATTGAATAAATATTTATTTATTCAATATCAATTGAATAAATATTTATTTATTCAATATCAATTGAATAAATATTTATTCAATATCAATTGAATAAATATTTATTTATTCAATATCAATTGAATAAATATTTATTTATTCAATATCAATTGAAACATTAATTTCATTCACAAATAGCCTCATAGACACACCTAAAAAATGTTTGATAATTTTCTGGGCACCCCATAGCTCAGTCAAGTTGACATATAAAATTAGCCATCATATAGGATTACTTCATTTAACAAATATGTATTCAATGTGTTCAACATCTACCCTATGCCTGGGATAGATATTTCTTTGCAATATCCCTATAGCAAGTCAGTTTTTATCTTTCATTGAAGAATTTTAAAATTAATCATAGAAATTTTATACTCCAACTGAATCATTGATAGAAATAAGAAAAATGAGGTTCAGAGACATTAAGTGACTTCCTTCAAGCAATATAATTTTACTAATAAAAATAGAAGTAGAGATAAGGTCAAGAACAAATACTCTTTCCATTATACTGCACAGTTCTCCCTTTAAATATTTGATTGTAAATCCCAGTCCCAGAAGTAAAAAGAAATTAATAGATATACATGCATAAGCAAGCCTTGTGGGTGTTTATCTTGTTACAGATACATGCACACAAGCATTTATGAACACAGGGAGAGATAAAAAGCTTTATTATAGCTTATTACAGCTTTCAAGCAATAGTAAAACACATTTTAGACATAAAAGACAAGATTCTCATAGATAAAAATATACCCTTTCTAGTTTTTTATCCATTAGAGAGAAATGTAATAAAATACTCAATTTCTATTCCTGAATGAAGCATTTCAGAGGTTTAATTTTTCTTGCTAACATCCAAGTAACCCAATGATGTTCATCTAAAAATGAGGGCAAAAGGTATTAAATTCATCAGCATATAAATGACTTTGCTAGGATGCAAAGATGGATCACAGCAAAAGACATTTGTGATTTCAAATATTATTACTTACCAAGGAAAAATAAATAAAATCAAGTTTTTCACACTATCATTTATAATTTGACTGATCTCTTCTCGATATTATCATTTTCTGCTTTGATTTTTCCCTAGAGAAACTAAATATAAAATAATGTACATAACTCAGTATTCTTCAGAATCTTAACACATTTCTTCTCTCATTGTTTCCCTAAACAATCCTAACCAAGAAAAAAAAATTGGTATTGATCCACACTAACTGAACACAAGTGTCAGCAGCTCAGAGTGAATTCAGTATGGCTATCATCTTGTTTCTGTTTCACTGAAAATGTGAGACAATCATGAAGAGACATCATAGTAGGAACTAAGGCCCAAAAATGCTTAAATACTTTAATTTACATGCTTTAATTTTAGTACATGGTTTTTTCGATGATCATTGTATGGTATTTATAAAAATGCATTACTAATTACAAAACTGTCTTATAAATTGACCACAGTTCAATCGATTACTTATTCATTTATCTAATTAACAAACATCTGTCATTAGGCAAACAAGGATCAGATGAGGAGTTTGGTACTAGTAGGAATCTTATGAATTGAATTCATGAATGTAATGAGTAATAGGAAATGAGTGGAGAAGGAGAAATTATATGAATGAGCTATTACTCCTACTTTAAAGGATAGTGAATTCATCTAATTAATTATCTCAATGGCATCCTTATAGGACCCTCAAAAATAGTATATTAGAAAGACCCATGATGGTTCTTATTTTAGAATCAGAGATTCAACCTTCCTAGAGTAGAATGGCCCTGGGGTTGAATTCCAGTGTGAACATGAAAATACATCTGCAACATTTATACAACTTGAGTGACAGCTGACGATAGATATAAGACTGACAGAACTGTTAATGGATTTTGTAACAGAGCTGATTACCTAGAAATACATTATTAATAATATAATGCTGTTTGGCAGTTGCTACAATACATAATGATGATAACTGATTTGTACAAACTTATGTACATGTGTTATCTGCCTATATAAGAAATTGATATGCAAGTAATTGGATACTTTTAATTTTAATCCTGCAAATATTTGAAGATAAATGTATTATAAAAACATTTTATTAGTTAATTCATAATGTGTTCATTTCAAATTTGTCATAGATCAGAGAAAGAAAAGGAAAAGTGGCATACATATTAAGCAAATTGCTAATTTACATGGTACTGCAAAGTTTATGTTCAACTGAGTAGAAAAAATAGGTTTTCTGATTATGGTATCTTTATCTATCTGCAAATAATTAATGTGTTATGAATTATTCTTATCCATTTACTGGAGCAAACTCCTATAAGCTCCCTGACAAACACTGTTATGGTTTAGATATGAGGTATTCTCCAAAAGCTCATGTGTGACACAATGCAAGAATTTTCAGAGGTAAAATGATTATGAGAGGTATAACCTAATCAGTGAATTAATCCACTGATACGGATTAATTGGGTAGTAACTGTAGGTAGGTAGAGTGTGCCTGGAGGAAGTAGCTCACTTGGGGGGTAGGGCATGCCTTTGGGGTTTATATTTTATCCTTGGTGATTGGAGCCCTCTCTCTGTTTCCTGGCATTTATGTCCTCTGCCACACCCTTCTGCCATTATTTTCTGCCTCACCTTGGGCCCAGAACTACAGAGTTAGTCTACTCTAGACTGAACCTTTGAAACTGGGAGACAAAAATAACTTCTCCTCCTCTACGTTGTTCCCATCAAGTCTTTTTTTTTTTAAATATTTTTTTAGTTGTAGATGGACACAATGTCTTTATTTTATTGCTTTGTACATAGTGCTGAGGATCGAACCCAGGGCCTCACGCATGCAAGGCAAGCGCTTTACCGCTGAGCTACAATCCCAGCCCCCCATCAAGTCTTTTGGTCACAGTTATGCAAAACCTGACAAAAATAAACACCTCATCTAACTATGTAGTATGTACTTGAAAGATATACAACTAATTTTTTTATAGAATTCAAATTTAAAACATTTTTACCTCTTAATATGAATTAGTAAGATTTGATATCATTCCTATTTAGCTGCTACTTGGCAGGGTCCAATTATTCCAACATACTGGATATTACTAGATAAATAACTAACTAACTTTCACTAGTCCACATCAATAATTTCACCCATTTGAGATCCCAAACTATTTTGATTTTCCTTATCAATAAAAACAGACTACCCAAATTACTTACATCATTAAAATGCTTGTCAAAATATTTCAAAAGCACTAAGCTAAAATTTTAACTCTGCAGAGGCGACTGTTAATTTATTCATAGTAGGACACTGAAATCTTGATGCAACATTGGCCAGGAAAACAAAAATCAAACCAAGATCAGAAATCCACTATTATGCTTCTAAATAAATGATAGGAAAGAAGGATTTAGATGTAAGGCAAAGAAATAAAAAGAATGTTTTAAAACCTGAACATTGACATAACCAAAAGAAGAAATATCTGAATATTTGCAATAGAGAATTAAAAATCCATTTTAAAAATGGCATGAATTGATGCAGCTAAGTCCATGGTCTGCATGTACCCCCTTTCTCCCAAAATTCATATATTGAAATCTAATCACCAAAGTGATTGTGTTAGGAAGTGGAGTCTTTGGAAGGTCAGTAGGTCATGAGAGTAGATTTTTGAATGAAACTAATGACTCATACAAGAGGTCCCAGAAAGTTGCATTCCCTTTCTGCCGAATGAGAACACAGCAAGAAGTCACCGTCCATAAGGAACAGACCAGCACCAGTCACTGAATCTGCTGGGACCTCAGTCTTAGACACCCAGCCTCCAGAACTGTGAGCAATAAATTCTGTTGTTTACAAATTACCCAGTCTTAAGGTACTTTGTTATACCATCCTGAATGGACTAGACAGCTACACACCTGAAGAATGACTAAAATGAACAGATAGAATAACAGATTGGTTAGGCCAGTAAGGATGTGAACCAGACTAAACTCACATGCACTGCTGGTGGTGTGTGACCTGGTACAACCACTTTGGAAACTGCTTGATTATTTATAATCCTATGGCTTGGCAATTCTATGTCCAGGTATAAACTCAATAGAAATGTATCCAGATGTTCACCCAAATATCATGTACTAAAAGCATACTTCATAATTACCCCAAACTGGACATTACCAAAATGCTCATTAAAATTAAGTGAATAAATAAATTGAAAAATATTCACACAATACAATGAGAATGAACAATCTATAGCAATATGCAGCAATACAGATGATTCTTATAAACAAAATGGTGGAGTGAGGTAAGTCAGATACAAGAGTACATACCCTAGTATTCTATCTATAGCCAATAAAAATGATTTATAAACCAAGAAAATCTAACTTATGTTAGAAGTCGGAACAGCAATTCCCATGGAAAGTAGACAATAGTTAGAAAGAGTAACATGGGTCATTCATATTCTATTTCTTGACACGTTGGTTACAAAGGTGAGTTCAGTTTGAAAGTTCATCAATCCTTATAATTACAATCTGTGCATTTTAATAGACTTTATTTTTAGAATAGTTCTAGGTTCACAGCAAAATTGAGAGGCAGAAACAGAAAATTTCCCATATACTCTCTAAACCCACATATGAATAGCCTCCCTCATCATGGACATCCCCCACCAGAGTAGCACATCTGTTACAATGATGAACATACATTGATACATCATTGTCACGTGAAGTCCGTTCACATTAGGGCTTACTCTTGATTTTGCATATTCTACGGATCTAAACAAATATATAATGACACACGTATTCACCATTATTACATCACATGAAACAGTTCCACTCTCCTAGAAATCCTCTGTGCTCTGCCTAGTCACCCTTTCATCCCACAAACACTGGCAACTCTTGCTGCCTCAATAGTTTGCCTTTTCCAGAGCACCATATAGTTGGAATTATACAGTATATGTAACTTTTTCAGATTGGCTTCTTTCACTTTGTTATATACCTTGAAGTTACCTTCATGTCTTTTCATGGCTTGGTATCTCATTTCTTTTTAGAACTGAATAATATTGCATTGGCTTAATACAGTTTATTCACTCATCTACTGAAAATCATCTTGGTTGCTTTCATGTTTTGGTAATTGTTAATAAAAACTCCTACAAACATTCATATGCAGGTTTTCATGTTGGTTCGCATTTCCTTGATAATTATATGATGGTTTCTTTGCAATCTATACATCTTCCTAGATGAGGTGTGTTTTAAGTCAGTTGTTTTTTTGTTTTTTGTTTTTGGCTCTGTGACTAAATGATCCAACCAGCGCAACTGTAGAGAAGGAAGCGTTTATTTGAGGGCTCAGAGTTGTAGAGGTCTCAACCCATAGGCAGCTGGCTCCATTCCTCAGCACTCCAGATGAGACAGGAACAACATGGCAGAAAAGTGTGGCAGAGGGAAGTGGCTTATGTGGTGATCAAGAAGCAGAGAGAGAGAATTTACTCTTCAAATACTAATATATACCCAAAGCCATGCCCCAAATCCCACGTCCTCCAGCCACACACTACCACTTCAGTTACCACTCAGTTAATTCCTATCATGGAATTATCACTGATTGGGTTAAGACTCTTACAACCCAGTCATTTCTCCTCTGAACCTTCTTGCATTGTCTTACACATGAGCTTTTGGGGGACACCTCACATCTGAACCATAACAAGGTAACTTATAAATGTCTTCAGCCCATTATTAAATTGAGTTGTTCATTTTCTTATGGTTGAATTTAAACAATTCTTTTTATAGTTTGGATCACAGTCATATATCAAATATATCTTTTACAAATATCCTCTGACAGTCTGTAGCTTGTCTCATTATCCTCTTGAACACATGTACTTTTTCAGTGGTTATATTATATATGTATTTTGCATCTAGCTGTTCAGCTTCTTTTACTGGGGTAATTGTACATAACAAACTTTTCCATTTTATCCTTTTTTAATGTACAATCTGGTGGCATTATTTTCACAAGATTACACAACCACCACCATGACCCATCTCCATAACTTTTTCATCATGACAAAAGAAACTATGGCCATTAAACAAGAACTCCCCCTTTACCCTTCTTCCCCAGCTCCCCTGTACCCACCATTGTACTCTATTAATTTGATTACTCTAATTACTCAATCTAGTTAATTGATTTCCGTATGTTGAACCGACCTTGCATCAGTTCCATATAAGTGGAATCATGCCACATTTGTGTTTTCTTTTTTTTTTTCATATTTAATTTATTTATTTGTTCTATTTAGGCTTACATGATAACAGAGTGCAATTTGATTCATTGTACATAGATAGAGGATAACATATCAATTCTCTAGTTGTAAGTTGTATAGAATCACAACATATATGCAGTCATAAAGTTAGAATATGACCATCATATTCCACAACCTTTACTGTCCCCATGCCCCCGCCACCCTTACACCCCTGTGAACAGAGTTCCACCATTGTTCCCATGTCCTTCCCCTCATTATAGATCAACATCCACTTATCAATGAGTACATTCAGCATTTGGTTTTCTGAGATTGGCTTACTTCACTTAGCATGATATTCTCCAACTCCATCCATTTACCTGCAAATGTCATAATTTTATTCTCTTTTATTGCTAAGTAATATTCCATTGTGTATATATACCACAGTTTCTTTATCCAGTCATCTATCGAAGAGCATCTAGGTTGGTTCCACAGTTTAGCTATTGTGAATTGAGCTGCTATAAACATTGAAGTGGCTGCAGCACTGTAGTACACTGTTTTTAAGTCTTCTGGGTATAGACTGAGGAGTGGGATAGCAGGCTCAAATGGTGGTTCCATTCCAAGTTTTCTAAGGAATCTCCATACTGCTTTCCAGATTGGTTGTTATCAGTTGGCAGTTCCACCAGCAATGTATGAGCGTGCCTTTTCCCCACAACCTCTCCAACACTTGCTGTTTGTATTCTTGATAATTGCCGTTCTGACTGGTGTGAGATGAAATCTTAGGGTAGTTTTGATTTGCATTTCTCTGATTGCTAGAGATGTTGAACATTTTTTCATATGTCTGTTGGTCGATTGTATATCTTCTTCTGTGAAGTTTGTGTTCAGCTCTTTGGCCCATTTATTGATTGGGTTGTTAGTTTTTTTGGTGTTAAGCTTTTTGAGATCTTTATATATCCTGGAGATTAGTGCTCTATATGATGTGTGTGTGGCAAAAATTTGTTCCCAGAATGTAGGCTCTCTGTTCACTTCATGGATTGTTTCATTTGCTAAGAAGCAGCTTTTTAATTTGAATCCATCCTATTTATTGATTTTGATTTTACTTCTTGTGCTATAGAGTCTTGTTAAGGAAGTATGGTCCTAATCTGACATGATGAAGATTTGGGCCTATTTTTTCTTCTACTAGGCGTTGGGTCTCTGGTCTGATTCCCAGTTCCTTGATCCACTTTGAGTTGAATTTTGTGCATGGTGAGAGATAGGGGTTTAGTTTCATTTTGCTGCATATGGATTTCCAGTTTTCCCAGCACCATTTGTTGAAGAGGCTATCTTTTCTCCAGTGCACGTGTTTGGCTCCTTTATCTAGTATAAGTAAGTGTATGTAAGTGTCTTCTATTCTGTACCATGGATCTACATGTCTATTTTGGTGCCAGTATCATGCTGTTTTTGTTACTATAGCTTTATACTATAATCTGAGGTCTGGTATTGTGATGCCTCCTGCTTCACTCTTCTT
>PVHX01010913.1:0-14512 GCA_004024805.1 Geosciurus inauris
GTGAAGTGTGACATGAAATCCATCATCAAAGGTGAGGCGCCCCCACTGCAGTGGCCCCACACACCGGCGCATCTGCCCCTGCAGCCCGCCTCTGAGCCTCGGGACCACCACATTCCCCTCCGTCCCACTCCCAGGCCCTGCCCTTCAGGCCCCGCCTTTTTGGTCTCCACGTGAGGTGGCGTGCCTTCCCACCGTACTGGCACAGGGCGGTCCAGAGAACAGCTGGTGCCCCTTCCCACCTCCCCAAGGAATGGAAGGAAACGGGGTCCACAGTAAACAGTGGTCAGAGGCATGGGACAGCAGTCAGGGCACCAGGTACCTGGGGGCCTGAAGTAGATGTCAGGCCTGTGATGAGGCAGGAGAGCGCCTCTGTGACCAGGGGGTTGGTGACAAACTGGCCGGCCCTCACTGCTCACCACTCCCCCAGCACTGGCTCAGAGCCAGGCTCTCTGTGCCCATAGCCTACTCCTGTTGATGCCGTCATATTTCCTGGTAAGAATGTCGACTTTAACTTTGTAGACAGGGAACAGTTCCAGAGAGGTTAAGTAACTTGCACAGGGCCACACAGCAGCTAGGCAGTGTGACAGAACAGAATCTGAACTAGGTGGACACGAGTTAAGGCTTCTGCCTGCACACACCCCGCGGCTCAGGAGGGCCTCCCTGAGCAGGCTCCTCACCCCAGCTCTCCCCAGAGCCCCTCCACTTCCTCTCTACATGAGGTTTCTGGGTCATGAGCTTGTCCCTGGAAATGGAATCCCTGCCTGTCCCCTCTCTGCTCTGAAGACGACTGTTCTTTGACTCCCTTTATCTCGGGTCTGGGGACCTCTGTCCGAGCTTCTCCATTCATGTTCTGGCGTGAAGCAGCAGCTGCAGTGCGCTCTTCCCAGCCTTCCTCAACAAGTGCTCTCAGAACCCCTAGGGCAGGAGAGGTTTTGAAGACGTGAAACTGGGGAGGCACTGAGGCCCTAAAGGGAGAGCAGTGGGGGAGAAAGGAGCACGCAGGCCATGGTCCAGGAGTGTAGGCATTAGGCTCCTTGGTGTGCCCCCTGCACCCTGCTTTTTTTGCAGTGCTGGGGATGGAACCCAGGACCTCATGCATGCTGAGCATGTGCTTTACCACTGACGCTACACCACCCCTCCTTGACCCCCTTGATGTACTGAGCAAAGTTCTGCCCCGTTCCCAAGGGCAGCATGCTTGGATGGATTGCATATAGTTTGAGGGGATTGGCAAACTCCACCATACCCACTAAGACTGTCCTTGGACCTGGAGGAGAAGCCCTGACCAGCCCAGGCCTGTAGTGTTAGTTGGAGGAATCATGGCCCAGGGAGGAAAAGGGCCTTGCCAGAGGTCATGCCGGTGCCAGCAGCCAGGGCCCTGCAGGCTTCATCAGGGCCTGCCCCTCTTCACCCCACCCTCCTCCCGGGCTCTCAGGCCTGCACACAGCCACCGTCCCTGCTGAATCCTAACACCCAGTCCACCAGCATCCCCAGCCCAGCCTGTCCCAGAGCAGGCTTGCTCGGGTGCCCGTGCTCCTGGCCACACAAGCACTACCACTGCAAGACTCAGACTGAGAAGTCCAGTCTTCACCTGTGACACTGGGGCCCCAGGGCCCCTACTATTCAACCCGCCCGCACTTACACTGACTCTAATGGAATAGCAGTGCGGAGAAAAAGCCGCGGCCCAGGACGGTCTCCAGACTCCCCGCATCTGGTTTGGGGAGGGGGCTGGTTTGGGGATGGAACCCAAGGCCTCACGCATGCCCAGCAAGTGCTCCCCCCCTTCTAGCTAGACCCACCCCCATGATCTGCTCCAGTACCTTGGTTCAGCTCCGTCCTGGCTGATGCTGGGGGACATGCAGAGATGGTGACAGGCATAGCCCTGTCTTCCCAGGGTTCAGAGTCCAGAGAGGGAGACACTTTCCTAGGACAGTCACAGCTCAGAGGACAGTGCTGAGATAGGGCAGTCAGGAGGAGCTGTGTGACCCAGCCTGGCTGGGACGTCCTGGAGAAGGAAGTAGCCCACTGAGCACAGGGAGGCTGAGTCAGGGTGGAGTGGCCCAGAGCTGCACCGGCTGCCCTGACGTGGCTCAGCTGAGCTCAGCTGAAGCCCAGGATTAAGGGAGGGCCAAGGGATGACTTCAGACTGTAGCCATGGGAACCTACCCTGGCTGCCCACATGGCCTCAGTGGTAATTTGTCCTTGGTCTCTCTAGGTCCTCTGAGGGGGGTCAGGTTGGAGCTTGTGGGAGACCCCTCAGGCTGCTGTATGGAGAGCATGTTAGAGGCTGCGTGGGCAGGAGCTGGCGGTGGGCTAGGGGAAGGGGGTCGCTTCTGGAGGCCTTTAGGCAGCAGAGCAGGCTGGACCCATGGCCCCTGTCCATGGGAACAAGGAATAGGTGCCTCCTCAGTTTCTGGCAGGCCCTCAGGTGCACTCTCCTCTGCCACCTCAGCCTTCTTCCCAGGTCTCTCTTCCTGTAAGACCCCCCTCCTCCCTCTCTGGGCCCCGCTATTCCTTGTAGGACCACCCCACCCTCCACTAGCCTCAAGGAGTGGGGGACCTCTCTTCTGGCTCAATAAAGACTTCCTGGTTGACAGAGTCACATGGCAAGTGGTGTTTGGAGAAGGTGGGCTTCAGAGGCAGCTCCTGGTTTCCCTGTTAGCACAGTGGATGGGTGCCGCCACCACTTGGCGGGTATGGACCCCAAGCCGGCCTTTCTGGCTCCTAGCACTGGGGGACTCATCGTATGTCTCAGCCCTGTCCTCGTCTCGTCCCTCCTTCCCCTGATAACCTGCTGTGTCCCTGTGTCCTCACACATACCCAGGCCTGGTATCCCTCATCATCCGGTACCATCAGGACCTGCGTGCTCCTGACAAGCTGATGGAGGGCCACTGTCCCCTCTGGAGAGGGTTATGGCAGTCAGTAGCCACCTTCCTCATTCCTGTCAAGCCCAAGTGAGCCCTAGGAGTTGACAATGTGTGTTCCTGGCTCAGCCTTTCCTGGGGCTGTCCTTCAAGGGGCCAAAGTGTCCCTGATGTGCCCAGCATGGGGCTTCCAGGAGTGGGACACTTAAGCCCATAAGTTCCCAAGGACCAGGCTGAAATGTGCCCTCAGAATGGAGCCTTCTGTTGGGGCCCGGGAGCTCCAGGAAGCTGGGGCTGCGCCTGTCCTCACACACTGGCAGCAGGGCTGAGGCTCTCCAAGGGTGGTGGGACTTCCACTCCCCCGGGGTGGCCGGGCAAAGGGGACAGGCCCCCTCTCCGCCTCCTCGCAGCCACCAACCTGTGCTTTGCGGAGCGGAACGTGTACACGTCGGAGGTGCTGGCCGTGGTGATGCAGCAGCTGATGGAGCAGAGCCCCCTGCCCATGCTGCTCATGAGGACCGTCATCCAGTCCCTGACTATGTACCCCCGCCTGGGGGGCTTCGTCATGAACATCCTGTCCCGCCTCATCATGAAGCAGGTAACCCGCCCTTGGCCATCCAGCCCTGGCCCCCAGGAACAGACTGCAAGGTGGTGCTGAGGAGAGACAAGAACACCTGAGCTCTCCTCCTGCAAGGGGAGCCTGGCTAAGCAGGCCCTCAGAGACCTTTGCTCTGACTCCTGCCAAGAAAGCACAGTGCTCCAGGGGCCTGTGACTGAGAAGGCCACGGGGTGGTGAGTGAGGGCAGCTGGGTGGTAAAAGCCGTGTAGGTTTGAGGGGCTGCACCCCAGCGGGGGTGTGGCCACACTCACCCCCAGCACTGCATCTGGCCAAGATGCATACCACAGCTAAAAGATGGGCCAGTCTCCAATAGATGAGAAATCAGTCTCCAATAGATGATGGTATTTTAGAAATACCAAGCTGGGCGTGGTGGCACATACCTATAATCCCAGTGACCCAGGGGGCCAGAAACAGGAGGATTCCAAGTGTGAGGCCAGCCTCAGCAACTTAGCAAGACCCTATCTCAAAATAAAAAGGACTGGGGTGTAGCTTTGTAGAGCACCCCTGGATTCAGTCCCCAGTACCAAAGAGAAGAAATGAGAACACCCCCCCAACCCCCCACCCCCGCAAAAAATCCCACCTGCAAGCCCTACACGGAGTAGCACAAAGACTGCCACTTTGCAGCATTTGGCTTAGAAGCTCAATACAGAATCAGACGGGTTCAAATTTGGTTTCTGCCCCCACCTCCTGTGACCCTGGACAAGTCCCTGCACCTCTTCACTTTGTTTAACAGGGCTAATGTCGCCCTCTAGAGGCTGCTGTGAGAATGACATGAGACCCTGCTCGTGGAGCACTTAGCCTGGGCTGACAAAGGAGCGCTGGGGGTGGGGGTGGGGGTGGTCCCTGTTCTCCTTTCCCAAGTTGCCTTCATGTTCCAGCCTGGATTGGGAAGGCAAAGCCCTCCAGAGAGCAGTCAGAGCTGTATGTATGTAGCCCAGAGGAATTTCAGATGGTGGGATCTGGGCAAGGTCTTTCTCCTGCTTCCTGCTGGGAGGCTGCCTGCCTCCAAGGCTGCCTGCCTGGCTCCCCCGCCCCCCAACAGTTCCCCTCCCTGCCTGGTCCAGGTGTGGAAGTATCCCAAAGTGTGGGAGGGCTTCATCAAGTGCTGCCAACGAACCAAGCCCCAGAGCTTCCAGGTCATCCTGCAGCTGCCGCCCCAGCAGCTGGGAGCTGTCTTTGACAAGTGCCCGGAGCTCCGGGAGCCCCTGCTGGCCCACGTGCGCTCCTTCACCCCCCACCAGGTACCCCAGGGTGTGGGCGGGTCGCTCCAGGGCGTGGGATGGGGGTGCGAGAGGATCCCATCTCTGCCACAGAAGACCAGGGACTCTCGAGGGATTTGGGGTGCCCAAGAGGCGCCTCCAAGTCAGCTCTGCACAGCGCTCCCTCCTGCTCTTCACTAGCAAGCACACATCCCCAACTCCATCATGACCATCCTGGAGGCCAGTGGCAAGCAGGAGCCGGAGGCCAAGGAGGCACCTGCAGGGCCCCTGGAAGAGGTGAGGGTCCCGCAGTCTGGATTCCCCAACCCTCACTGTCAATCCAGGCCAGCAAGAGCCTGCCACCTCCTCCCCTCCTGAGAGGCTCCGGCTGCCTAAGCTACCCGTATCTAAGCAGAGGCTCCTACTGAAAGAGGGTGGGCCCTTTCAATGCCCCGTCTCCCTGTGCCCAGTGGAAAGCACCTGGCCTGTGCACCCTCCTTGCTTTCTGCAGCAGGAGACTCCTTTACCCCATCTGAGAGCATCCTCCCTGAGCTGCTGTCTGCCCCTCCCCACCTCCAGGACGACCTGGAGCCTCTGGCTCTGGCCCCTGCCCCAGCCCCTCGACCCCCTCAGGACCTCATCGGCCTGCGGCTGGCCCAGGAGAAAGCCTTAAAGCGGCAGCTGGAGGAAGAACAAAAGCTGAAGCCCGGAGGAGCGGGAGTCCCGGTTGCGTCTTCCTCCTCCTCTTCAGCCCGACCGGGTCCTGCCCCCGCCGAGGAAGCCATGGATTTCCGGGAGGAGGGGCCTGAGTGCGAGACCCCGGCCATTTTCATCAGCATGGATGACGATTCCGGGCTGACCGAGGCCGCACTCCTGGACTCTAGTCTTGAGGGGCCCATGCCTAAGGTAGGGGTGGCGATCAGAGGTCAATGGGAGAATCAAAGCCCCGGGGTGAAGCGTGTGTGCCAAGCCTGGGAGTGGGGGCGATGAGGGTTTTGGAGGTGCGACCACGCTCTTGACGTGCTGCCCTTGCTCCTGCCACCAGGAGGCACCAGCGGGCGGGCTGACCTCAAAGGAGGAGCGGAGTCCCCAGACCCTCGCCCCTGCAGTGGAAGACGCTGTAAAGACCCCCAGCCCGGCTGCCGAGGAAGCGGGGGAGCCGGAGAGCAAGGGCAACAGCTGACGGGACATGGGGGGGGCGAGGCGGGCCGGCGGGTGCTTTGCCTTAAAAACAATAAAGGAAAATGGTCTGGGTGCGGGTGCCATCTGCTCTCTGCCGCCGTGCGGGTGACCTGTGGCCCACCGCACCACGCTAGCAGCCTAGCAGCCGGCAGGAAGCCTGGGCGCTGGTTGCGCCTGCACGGCCACTGCTCGCGGCTGGCGTCCCGCGCGGTCCCTGGTAACGGCCCGCCCCTCTGGTCCTTAGAGGCCAGTGAGCTGGCTCCGCGGCAGCCGGGCCTGTCCTCTCGGGCCACTGATCAGGCCTTTCTGTCTGCAAGCCTTCCTCCTAGTTGTTTGCGACCCCTTTCAAGCCATGGGGGACCCACCGCCCAACCCTGAAGCCCCATCCCAGCAGTCCTCGAGCCGGAGGGGCTCCCAGGCCTCCCGCGGCTCCCAGGCCTCCGAGCAGCGGCGCAGCTGGGAACCCTCACAGCCCCGGGCCGCTTTCCCGGAGGAGGTGCCGCAGGCCCTGCAGAACCAGCAGCGGAGCAGTCGGAGCAGCGGATTCAGTCAGGACTTGCGGCCGAGCCAGACCACCTTCCGCTGGTCACAGGCGGGCAGCCTGCCTGAGGATGAGAACTTGCCCCTGTACCAGGGGGACGAAGGCATCATGGAGAGCATGGAGTACCAGCCCATGAGTGCAGGCTTTCCCTTGGAGTTCCAGAACCGGGCTTACCCGGATGAAAGCAGAATCCTTGCGGGCGAACAAGCCACCAACCTAATGCAGCGGCTCCAGCAGGGCCAAGGCAGCTTCTTCCAGCAACTGGAATCCCCCGTCTACCAGGACCCTGGGGCCAGTGTCTTGGGCCAGTACAGCATGTACCAAAGAGATGACCCGCAGTTCATGCAAAATACAGAACATGGGCCCTACCTAAGGGATGACCCTGCCCTGCATTTCTCACCTTCGCAGCTGGGCTTCATGAATTTCGGTATGGAGATGCCCGAGCCCGAGCCTCGGGAGCTGGCAGTGCAGAATGCCAAGGCCTACTTGCTACAGACCAGCATCAGCTGCGACCTCAGCCTGTGAGAGGCGGCCAGGAGCCAGGGGTGGGGGACCCACACAGGAAAGAACCTGCCTTGGCTCTGGGGTCTAAAGAGTCAAGCAGGGTTGGCCTCACCAGAAACCACACATTAACAACCAGGAGTTGGGGCAGATGGTAGCTAGCACATTTACCACAGCTTTGCCAGCTTTCTCACATTAATATCTAGTTCTCACAATTGACCATAGCGCATCACTGTTGCTGTTCCACAGAGGAGACTGAACCAGAGAAGTTAGGTTGATTATCCAAGAATACTCCATTAGGATGCAGCAGAGCCAGGATTCCAGAAAAGGGATTTGGCTTCTGAGGCCCCTGTTCTTATCCACAGAATTTCCCTGCCCGAGGAAGGTACTTGCTAGAAGCACTTAGCTGCAGTCACAACACACCTCTCTGATTCCATTACATACTTAGGAAGCTCACATTCTGGAGAGGGATAATAAACATTAAAGATGGTAAGGTGATGGTAAAGGCTATGGCAAGAAATAAGGAAAGGCATGGGGATGGGGTGCATGATGATCAGAAGCCTGGAGGAAGGGAGGGGGAGTGGTCCATGATCAGTGCACAGCAAATGCAAAGGCTTGGAGGCTTGCTGTGTATGAGAAGCACTTCAGAAGCTGTTTCTGGAACTAAGGAAAAGGAAGATTAGGAGGAAATGAGGTTGATAAGTAATTGCTCTTGTTGAAACAAAAAGCTGATTCCACCCCTCCTGAGCTCAGAACCTGCTATGGTTCCCCATTGCCCTCAGGAGGAAATTAAGGAGGTGTGGGTCCTGCCTACTCCAAAATTTATTTCTAGTCACTACTGGCTCCTACCTCAGACCCTAGAATCCAGTCAAAATTAACTTATTGGTGTTCCACCAACAAATCTCAACTCTTGCGAGCTTCAAGTTTCCTTTCTGAAAAGCCCTGGCTGGTCTCACCTCTTCTTACCCTTCCCAACTTCAATGATGGCCCGCACCCTCCACCACACTCAAGGCTGCTAACAAATCGGTTTCCACACAGCAGCAGCTGAACCGACATGCTTTGAAATCAGGTCAGCTTAGTTTCAGATGCTGACAGTGCCACCATTGTGTGACCTCCTGACCTTAACCTCCCTAAGCTTTAGTTGCCTAGTCTGGAGTGTGGGGATTCACAGCTGTTGTGCAGATTCAACATTTCTCTCAAGTGCCCGTAGTGGTGCCTGGCTTATAAGTATGAAAGCCATTACAATGCTATTATCATTCTGTCTCCCTTGAATCCCACAATCCCCGCTCTCTAGTCCAGCCATCCAAAATCATCTCTATGTTCTTCCAACATTCAGACATAACCCCCATCCCAAGATCTTTGTACATTCCCAGTCATATCTGCAAACCATGACAGTTTTGCTACCCTTCTCAATCCTTTTTCATGCCTTATTGCTTTGGCTATGACCTTGAGAACAGCATTACATAGAAATGGATAAAGTAGATTTTCTTATTCACAATCTCATAGGGGGAAATACATTTAATTTCTCACCACTATGTTTGGTGTGTGTTGTAGATTGCTTGTACCCTAAGATTATTAAAAAAACTATCTTGGGCTGGAGATGTATAGTTCAGTGATAGAGTGTTTGCCTGAATGAGGCTCTGAATTCCATCCCCAGCACTGGAAAAAGAGAAAGAAAAAGAAAAAAAATCTTTCTATTTCCTAATTTGTTACAAGATTATTGTTTAATTATGAAGAATTTATCTGCAACTAGGGGTGTTCTTACATATCCCCTTTCACAGTAACATCCTAAACCTGATGAGATTATTTAAATGTCAGTCCAGCTTTCCAGTCTTATTAGCTCAATTTAATGGTGGCATGTCATTGTTTTTAGAAATTGCTGGGTGCCATTTGCTAACACAGTCCCATGTTGCTTAATGGTGGGGTTATTGTCTGAAACTTAATAGTTGGTTGTTATTGTGCATGGAGTGTACTTACACTAAGACAGCTACAATATTATTAGAGGATATAATCTTAGGACTTTCTTGACATACACACACGCACACGCACACACCTATTGTTGATGGAAACATCTTTGGGCACACAACTGAACCTCGCTTAGGATTCCAGCATCTACATTCCTAAATGAGACCAGCATGGCAATTTTCCTTCTCCTTGTGTCCTTGAATTTTGGTATAAAGATTATGTTAAGGGGCTGGGGATATAGCTCAGTTGGTAGAGTGCTTGCTTCACATGCACAAAGCCCTGGGTTCAATCCCCAGCACCACACACACAAAAAATTTTGTTAGATTCATATGTCTCAGAGCCTGCCCACTTGCTGTTCCCTCTAACCAAAAACTCTTCCCCCTCAAAAGAAAGAAAGAAAGAAAGAAAGAAAGAAAGAAAGAAAGAAAGAAAGAAAGAAAGAAAGAAAGAAAGAATTATCATGATTTACCCCCTAACTTCATTCAGATCTCAGCCTTAATTGCCACCTGGTGAGGCCTTCCTTGGCCTTTCTATTTAAAATTGCAAACCATCTCCCATGCCTGGTAATCCCAGTTCTCATTCCGTGCGTTATTTGTCTCAATAGAAATTACCATACCACGTTAGGTGTGGTGGCACACACCTGCGATCCCAGCACCCCAGGAGGCTGAAGCAGGGGGATCATAATTTCAAAGCCAGCCTGGGCAACTTAAAGCCAGACCCTCAGCAAATTAGTGAGACCCTGTCTCACAAAATAAAAAAAAGGGCTGGGGCTGTAACTCAGTAGTAAAGTGCCCCTGGGTTCAATCCCCCGTACCAAAAACAACAACAAACATAACAACAGAGAAATTGCCACGCATGCCTGGCACACTATATATTCTGCCTATGTGATCAATGGTGTCTCCATTGTCAGAACATCAGTTCCACAAGGGCAAGGATCTTTTCCCTACTGTGTCCCCAGCGCAGGACGCTGAGCCAGGCATACAGCATCAGGCTCAGTGAGCTGAATCATCTCCTTCACTCCTCCCCATGCGCGGTAGGTATGAGCACCTGGTGAACCTGTTGGCCAAGATCCTGAACCAGCGGCCCGAGGACCCCCTGTCCATCCTGGAGTCTCTGAACCGCACCACGCAGTGGGAGTGGTTCCATCCCAAGATGGACACGCTGCGGGATGACCCCGAGATGCAGCCCACCTACGAGATGGCAGAGAAGCAGAAGGCGCTGTTCAGCCGGAGCGGCGGCGGAGAGGGCGAGCAGGAGATGGAGGAGGAGGTGGTGAGTGAGCCAGTGGGGACCCGGGCTTAGGCTTGCGCCACCGCTCCCAGCTTTGTACGTTTCTGATTCTAGAACACAGTGGGGTGGGGTGGACGCAGGAACTGCACTTTGACAAATGAATTAGTCCCTGGGTTAGCAGAGCTCACAGGAAAGAGAATCCAAGCCCTACACGGGAAGGGCAGCTTTTACTTGCCCTGAGAATATAAATTCAAATTTCAGACTACCACTCCACCCCCTTAGAACTACACCCGCATCTGCTGGGCGCAGTGGCGCACGCCTGTAATCCCAGCACTTAGGGAGGCTGAGACAGGAGGATCGCGAGTTCAAAGCCAGCCTCAGCAATGGCGAGGCGCTAAGCAACTCAGTGAGACCCTGTCTCTACATAAAACACAAAATAGGCTGGGGGGGCTGGGATTGTGGCTCAGTGGTCGAGTGCCCCTACACTCGCATGTAACCCTAGTCCTTGGGGACCCCCCCCCTCCTAAAACGCTTAGCCCTTAGAGGACCGCCCCCTTAGAAAGCCACAGAAAAGGAGGCTCCGCCCCTCAGGCCGTCGCTCCCTAAGGACCCGCCCCCGTTGCACGGGTACGCCGAGCGATGCTCCGCCCCTTTAGATGCCTACTTCTGGGAGACCCACCCCCTTAGAACCGCAGCTCAGTCTCGGCAGGTGGCAAGTGCCTGTAATCCCAGACGGTCTGCTTCGCAAATTCACACCAGGTTTAGCAATTAGCGAGGCCCTCAGCAACTTAGCAAGACCCTTTCTCGAAAGAAGAAGTTCTGGGGATGTGGCTTAGAGGTTAAAGCACCCCTGGGTGCAATCCCCAGTACCGAAAAAGAAAAAGAAAAAAAAAAAGGAACAGAACAGAACTCGGAGCTGGAGTTCTCAATTTGGCGTTGGTAGATGACAAAATTGTGGGTGTTTGTGGCCGTGCAGGGTTTGAGGAAGAGATTCCTAAAAAAATCAATGGTTAAGCATTTTGTTTTTCTGTCTTGTCTGAGCAAATTTCTAAATTCTTGCTTTTTCTATTTTTTTTCTCTTTTCCAAAGAGCTAGGTGCACCCTAGCAGTGTTTATAGAAGAATTCATTCTTTCCCCTCAAGTTTCTTGAAATGCCACCTGTAGGCTGTCTCTCCCTGGGGAGATGGCCCACATTCTCCCTTGAGTGCTCCTTGCTTTACTCCAAAAGCTTCCTGGAATGTATATTTCTTAATTTTTTTTTCTTACTTACTTTACCCTTAAAGACACCGCTCCCTTGAGATAGCCCACATTCTCCCTTGAATGTGTATCTGCTTTCCTAAATAAATATGAGGGGGAAAAAGAAAAATGCTACCTGTAGCACCTGTTTTTGCTTGGATGGACTCGGGTCTGTTTGGAGATCCCTGCTCTGTGCCTTTGGCTCTGGGCCAGGCTCCTCCTGTGGGCTGTCTGCAGCCACCTGGCAGCAGGGGCTAGTGTTTTGGTAGCACATATCTTCCCATCCTGTACCTCTGTTTGGAAAAGTGTCTGACTAGTCTGTTATAATTTTAGACTAACTGTAGTACTTTTTAAATCACATTACAAAAACTAACACCCTACTGTACGTGTTTGACAACGGAGATCACGTTAAGTTAGGAAATACAGGATTCTGGAGAAATAGAGACAGGTGGTTTAGACAAGATTGAGGGTTGCCTCACACATCACAGCCAGGTGCTGACAGTCTAGGACTGGCAAGGTGGCTCCCCAGTGAAGGGGCACCAAGAGCTGCCCTGCCCCTCACCCAACCACCCTCCCTGTTCTTAAACCAAGACAGCAGGGGTTTTTTTGGTTTTTGTTTTTTGGGTTTTTTTTGGTACCGGAGATTGAACTCAGGGGCACTGGACCACTGAGCCACATCCCCAGCCCTACTTTGTGTTTTATGTAGAGACAGGGTCTCACTGAGTTGCTTAGTGCCTCGCCGTTGCTGAGGCTGGCTTTGAACTCGCGATTCTCCTGTCTCAGCCTAAGTGCTGGGATTAAAGGCTTGAGCCACCGCGTCCGGCTAGGAGAGCAGTTTTCAATATCACAGTAGCTTTACCCGAACTCCATTTCTGTCCACTGCAGTCAGTCAGTAAGGCTTATTTTTTGGTACAAGTACTTGATTAAAGCAGCCCAAGCCATTCAGCAAGACTTTATGGCTATCTGTCCTCTGGAGTTGGCCCACATTCTCCCTTGAATGTGTCTCTGCTTTCCTAAATAAATCTTTGCATCTCTGAAAATAAGAAAAAAAAAAAAAACATTTAATCACCTCATTTTGGTGGTGAGTCTGAAGTGGGCAGAGCTGGTGCTTAAGTTCTGTGAGGCCAGGAAGAACCCAGCCCTTTCTCCCACATGTGCTGCCTCTTTTATCAGGTTCACATTTAGTTCTTGAGCCCACCACTTTATGTTTGCAAAGTGGTTGCCACTGCCCCAGACATCCACACCGGTGTCACAGAGAAGGAGGGAGCTTTTGCTTATTTGTACATCTCCCTCCTTTTTTTTTTAAATATTTATTTTTTAGTTGTAGGTGGACACAATCGCTTTATTTTATTTTTATGTGGTGCTGAGGATCGAACCCAGTGCCTCCCGCATGCTAGGTGAGCACGCTACCACTGCGCCATAACCCCAGCCCTCCCTCCTTTTTTAAAAAACCAGAGAGGCAAAAGTTTCCCAGAAGTGCCTGAGAAAGCTTCCACTCACATCCCATTGGTAGACAAAGTGGGTGGTGGAGAAGGGGCTGAGGATGGTGCTGGGTTGGCACACTGAGCAGGAACTCAAGGGCAGGGACAGGGCTGGGCCTCAGGCACAACTTGGAATCAGGGATCCCAATGGGTCACACTCACCTCTAGGCCTCTCTTCCCGCCTCTACTTTCTCTTTAGACCAACTTGTCCTTCCACAGATGGCATGTAGCCCCCCAAACCCCCTAGTCTCACATTAGCTTGTTAAAAATTCCACCTAGAGGCTGCGGTTGTGGCTCAGTGGTGGAGCCCTTGCCTCACACAGGTGAGTCCCATCCTCAGCACTACATTAAAATAAATAAATAAGTAAGCCGGGCGCAGTGGCGCACGCCTGTAATCCCAGCACTCTGGGAGGCTGAGACAGGAGAATCGCGAGTTCAAAGCCAGCCTCAGCAATGGCGAGGCGCTAAGCAACTCAGTGAGACCCTGTCTCTACATAAAACACAAAATAGGGCGGGGGATGTGGCTCAGTGGTTGAGTACCCCTAAGTTCAATCCCCAGTACCTAAATATATAAACAGATAAATAACTAAAGTTATTTTTTTAAAATTCCACCCAGTTGCCACTAGGAAATCTTTTCTCCCAGATCCTAGATGGGATTTTCCTGTGTGTGGTTACTGGGAGGGAAAAAGAGGAAGGAAAATCCAGGCTATGGGAAGTCGAGGGGCGCTGTAGACTAAGAGCTGTGAATGTGGCATCTGGGGTCAGAACAGCTGAGTTCAAACCAAACCATCCCAAAATGATTTCCAGACGGGTGCCATCTGTGCCATCTCCACAGAGCCAAAGACCAGGGTCTGATCTGCCATCTGGGACACCCTGTGCATGAGGGGTTCCCAGAAAAGGCATAGTGGTAGGTTCATGGGCCAGGCATGTACCCCAAAAAGTTGCCCACAGCCCCCCCCCCGTCAACTTCCCTCCCAGCCATGGGATGGCAAGTCGCAGGGTTGGGTGTTGACTGTGCCACTTGAGTTGCTGGTGCGCTAGTGAAGCGAGCTTTTCCATCATTTCAGATTGAGGGGAAATGCCAGAATCACTTTTTTATTTTTATTTTTTTATTTTTGGTACAGGGGACTGAACTCAGGAGTACTCGACCACTGAGCCACACCCCCAGCCCTATTTTGTGTTTTATGTAGAGACAGGGTCTCACTGAGTTGCCCAGCACCTCGCCCTTGCTGAGGCTGGCTTTGAACTCTTGATTCTCCTGTCTCAGCCTCCCTAAGTGCTGGGATTGCAGGCGTGCGCCACCGCGCCCGGCTTCAGAATCACTTTTAAAAGAATCATCCTCCTGGAGTGTGAGTGGGACTGAGCTTTTTCAGGCCTCAGACCACACAAGCTGCCTAGCAGCTGAGAGCCACATGGTGCGCTTGTGGATGGTTCAGCTGCCCCCAGGCTGGCAGAAGGGCTGAGCGGTTGGGTCCCTTGGGAGCCTGGCAGTGGAGGGCCTTCTGTGGCACAGCTTCCAGGCTGCACATGGGCTCTTACAGCTTCTGCCACACATCCCTTCTGTTGCCATTTCCACAGGTCAGAGGAAGCGGCAAGGCCACTCCTGTCAGTGGGCTGGGGGGAGGGAGGGAGAGACCTCACACACCTGGGAGGAAGATGGAGTCACCGTCCCTTTCAACCCTGTGCTCTAAACTGAG
>PVHX01010913.1:14612-67294 GCA_004024805.1 Geosciurus inauris
TTTTGGTACTGGGGATTGAACTCAGGGGTACTCAACCACTGAGCCACATCCCCAGCCCTATTTTGTATTTTATGTAGAGACAGGGTCTCACTGAGTTGCTTAGCACCTCGCCGTTGCTGAGGCTGGCTTTGAACTCATGATTCTCCTGTCTCAGCCTCCCTAAGTGCTGGGATTACAGGCTTGAGCCACCGCGCCCGGCCTAAACTGAGTTTTGTTTGTTGTGTTTTGCTTTGTTTTTGTTTTGTTTTGTGGTGCTGGAGACAACTCAGGGCCTCAAAACTGAACTTTTAAAAAAGTTTGGAGGCCAGGTGCAGTGGTGCACACCTATAATCCCAGGGGCTTGGAGGCTGAGGAAGGAGGATCAAGAGTTCAAAGCCAAGCCGGGCGCGATGGCTCACGCCTGTAATCCCAGCACTTAGGGAGGCTGAGACAGGAGAATCGCGAGTTCAAGGCCAGCCTCAGCAACGGCGAGGCGCTAAGCAACTCAGTGAGACCCTGTCTCTACATAAAACACAAAATAGGGCTGGGGATGTGGCTCAGGGGTCAAGTGCCCTGAGTTCAATCCCACACACCCCTCCAAAAAAAGTGCGGAGTGCAACCTATGCCTTCAGGGAAGACCTCACTGTGCTTGCATCTTCTACATCAAGTGGGATGATCATTATTCAGCATCACACTAACAGTGCTGTGGGTAGAGTGTATCCCCCAGTTCATGTATTGAAGTCTCCACTTTTCACCCAATAACTCAGAAGGAATTAAATGGGACACAGATGTCCTCAGGGAGAAACCCCCGCAGGCAGAGTCCAGGGTACAATCTGCACAGACACACCAGGCCACACATGGCCAGCAACCCCGCAGAAGGTAGGGAAGACCAGGCCACAGTTCTCCCTGCAGCTCTTGGGGGACATCTGACGTCATCACCGTCTACATCTCTCTAGTACTCCCCACCTCCAGAATTGCAAGACATTTCAGTTGTCTGAGCCACCACCCAGTTCGTGGTACTTTGCTACAGCAGCCCTAACATACTATCACACCATCTTTTAATAACTTCTAAGACCCTTTGAATGATGGTTCAGTACATTCAAAACAAGAAACATCCCAGGCATCGCAGCGCATGCCTGAAATCCCAGCCACTCAGGAGGCTGAGGCAGGAGGTTCCCAGATTCAAAGCTAGTCTCAGCAACTTAGTGAGGCTCTAAGCAACTTAGTGAGACCCTGTGGCTCAGTGGTTAAGGGCCCCTGAATTCAATCCCCAGTATAGTGGGGCGGGGGGAGAAGAAAAGAGAAGAGAAGAGAAACTTTAGTGTGCTAACAAACTTGAGCAGATATATGTATCATCCTAGAACAATCTCGAAACACTTTATTATCCCAGGGCTGAGTTGAGTACTGGGGGAATCACTGACTTATTATTATTTTTAACTATACTGAGAATTGAACTCAGGGATGCTCTACCACTGAACTCCAACTCCAGCCCTTTTTATTTTTTATTTTGAGACAGGGTCTCACTAAGTTGTTGAGGCTGGCCTCAAACTTGTGATCCGGGCTGGGATTGTGGCTCAGTGGTAGAGCACTTGCCTCGCATGTAGGAGGCACTGGGTTTGATCCTCAGCACCGCATACAAATAAATGAATAAATAAAGGTCAATCAACAACTAAAAAAACAAAAACAAAAAACTTGTGATCCACCAGCCTCAGCCTCCCCAGTCACTGAGATTACAGGAATGGCCTCCATACCTGGCTCCACCTCATCTATTTAATTCTCTGATATATCTCAGTGTCTGGGACTGGCACCTACTGGTCTTTAATAAAGATTGCTGGACTGACTGAATGGCAAGTGTTGGGGACATGGCTGTGGGAGGAACAGGGATTTCCCAGAGAAAGGCCAGTGCCGCACCCCTGGGTGTACCTTTCGCTTCTTCCTGAATTCTGGCCCAAATCTCTTTGGATTCTGCTGGATCCTCTGCTCAGCTCTTAAGTTGTTCTCCCTCCCTCTCTGAGCGTCTGCCCCCCACCCAAGCAGATGGTAGAGCGGGAGGCAGGGAGGGCAGGACTTCTCCCCACCATACTCTGACCTCCCTGATGCCTCAGTTCAAGTTCTGCCTCTTTCCTTCATTTACAATGTGAAGTAGAGTACCTTGGGAGTGCATAGGGCTCATAGTAACAGATACTATGACTAAAAGTTGCTTCTTTGTTCCATAGTGCAAGAAGGGGAGCAGGTAAGTCAACTCAGCAATGCCACCAGAGACCAAGCAGTGTCCACCGGTCAGCTCCATCCCTACGGAGGTGTAGGATTTTGTATCCCAGGTGTTGCCTCATGGTCCCCAAATAGCTGCCTTGGCTCTAGGCTCCACATCCTCATTCCAGGCAGGAAAAGGGGAGAGGGATAAGGGCAAATTATTTTCTTGTAGTGTGGTTTTCTTTTCCATCAAGGCACATTTTCCCCAAGGACATCCCCTGAACTCGCTGACCAAAACTGGTATCATAAGCAGTTCAGTTACATAGTATTTTCGGTTGGTTTCTTGACTCTAGAGTCAGACTAGAGAGCAGAGAGCCTCAGCCTTCTCCCCTCCGCCCGCGGCAGGTTGAGACAGCGGTGCCCAACATCATGGAGACCGCCTTCTACTTCGAGCAGGCCGGGGTGGGCCTGAGCTCGGTGGAGAGTTTCCGCATCTTCCTGGCCCTCAAGCAGCTGGTGGAGCAGCAGCCCATCCACACGTGCCGCTTCTGGGGCAAGATCCTGGGGCTCAAGCGCAGCTACCTGGTGGCCGAGGTGGAATTCCGGGAGGGCGAGGAGGAGGCGGAGGAGGAGGAGGTGGAGGAGCTGATCGATGGCGGCGAGGTGGTGGAGGCGCACGGCGAGGAGGAGGGAGAGGAGGACGAGGAGAAGACGGTGGACGTGGTCCCCAAGCCCACGTGGAAGCCGCCGCCGGCCATCCCCAAGGAGGACAGCCGCACGGGCACCAACAAGTACCTGTATTTTGTGTGCAACGAGCCGGGTCGGCCCTGGACGCGGCTGCCGCACGTCACGCCCGCGCAGATCGTGCACGCCCGCAAGATCAAGAAGTTCTTCACCGGCTACCTGGACGCGCCGGTCGTCAGCTACCCGCCCTTCCCCGGCAACGAGGCCAATTACCTGCGCGCCCAGATCGCGCGCATCTCGGCCGCCACGCACATCAGCCCGCTCGGCTTCTACCAGTTTGGCGAGGAGGAGGGCGACGAGGAGGAGGAGGGCGGCGCGGGCCGCGACTCCTTCGAGGAGAACCCCGACTTTGAAGGCATCCCAGTGCTCGAGATGGTCGACTCCATGGCTAATTGGGTGCACCACATGCAGCACATCCTGCCACAGGTGAGGACCTGGGGCTCCGCCTTCCACGCCCAGCGCAGAGCCAGGTCGTTCAGGTGTGATCCGCAGTAGGATCCAGCTGTTACCCTGCTAGGCGTTGTGTTCACTAATATTCACCCACCCACCCATCCATCCCCCCATCCTCCATCCCTATCCACCCACCCACTCAACCATTCCCTCATCTATCCACCCCCCCAACCACCCATCCACCCACCCATCCATCCATCTGTCCATCTATCCTTCCATCCCCTCCTTCCTTTATTCAACAGGCATTGGTTGATACTGTCCGTTGGAAGTCCTTGGCACCAGATGCATTTTGGAGATCAGAATTTTTTCAGATTTTAAAAAGGTGGCTCATGGCATGTACCATACATTACATAACACATCAGGCAAGGGTCAGGGGGACCCCAGCCCATAGTTAAATGCATCAATATTTCTGCAGCAAGCTGGGCACGTGGCACACACCTGTAATCCCAGCACTTAGGGAGACTGAGACAGGAGAATCGCGAGTTCAAAGCCAGCCTCAGCAACGGCGAGGCGCTAAGCAACTCAGTGAGACCCTGTCTCTACATAAAACACAAAATAGGGCTGGGGATGTGGCTCAGTGGTCGAGTGCCCCTGAGTTCAATCCCCGGTACCAAAAACAAAGAAAAAGAAAAGAAATAATTCTGCAGCAAATTAAGAGTAATCTCTCATCAGCTCAGGTTGCTGCCGAAACACACACACACATACAGACACACACACACACTGACACACTTTTTTTTTTTGGTACTAGGAATTGAACTCAGGCTCCCTCTACTACTGACGTTATATCCTCAGCCCTTTTTTTTGTTGTTGTTGTAGATAGACACGATACCTTTATTTTATTTATTTTTTTATGTGGCGTTGAGGATTGAACCCAGTGCACCACACATGCTAGGCAAGCGCTGTGCCACTGAGCCATACTGCAGTCTCCTTTTTAGTTTTTAATTAAGACAAGGACTCCTGAAGTTTCTGAAGCTGGCCTTGAACTTGCAATCCTCTGCCTCATCCTCCCCAGTGGCTGGGATTATAAGCAAGTACCCTGCTCCTGGCCTGCCAAATGACTTATGAAAAAAAATTGTTTTTTTTTTCTTTGTGGTGCTGGGAATCAAACCCAGGACCTCAGGCCTGCTAGGCAAGTGCTCTACCACAGAGCCACATTCCCAGCTTCCAAAGGTTTTTGGCCTTCTGAGCTTTTCAGATTTTAAAATTGTGAGCAAAGGGTCATGGACCTGCATTTATTGCATACCTGGTGTGTCCTGACTACATTCATACATTTATTCATTCAAGGAAGCACCTGCTGGGTGTAGGAGCTTTTAATTAAACAGTTATTGACTTTATGTTTTATTGAATCCAAATAACTTTTTTTTTTTTTTTTGGTACTGGGGATTGAATTCAGGGCTGCTGTACCACTGGACTCTATCCGTAGCCCTTTTTATTTTTTATTTTGAGACAAGGTCTTGCTAAGTCGCTGAGGCTGGGCTTGAACTTGCCATCCTCCTGCCCAGCTTTCAGAGTCTCTGGGATTACAGGTAAGCACCATCATGCCCGGTCAAATAACTCCTTTTCAGATCAGCACGACTTTCATCATTTCCACTCCGTGGTGACGAGACAGGAATCTGCTCAATGCCATGCAATTGGCTCTGTTCCTTCAAGAAGCATTTAGCAAGTCAGATGGGAGGCTCACACCTGCCATCCCAGGAACTTGGGAGGTTAAGGCAGGAGGATTGAATGTTGGAGGCCAGCCTCAGAAACTTAGTGAGACCCTATCTCAAAATAAAAAATTAAATAAAAAGGGGATGGAGATGGAGCTTAGTGGTAGAGCAGCCTGGGTTCCAACTCCAGTCCCCTCCCCCCACACACACACATAAGAAGAAGAGGAAGAAAGAAGGAAAAGAAGGGGAAGAGGAGGAAGCAGAATCGGAAGCAGCAGCATTCTTGGGCTTTTTTTTTTTTTTTTTTTTTTTTTTGGTACCGGAGATTGAACTCAGGGGTACTCAACCACTGAGCCACAGCCCCAGCCCTATTTTGTGTTTTATGTAGAGACAGGGTCTCACTGAGTTGCTTAGTGCCTCGCCATTGCTGAGGCTGGCTTTGAACTCGTGATTCTCCTGTCTCAGCCTCCCTAAGTGCTGGGATTACAGGTGTGTGCCACCGCGCCCGGCTATTCTTTGGCTCTTGAGTGTCTGTGGAACCCAGCAACAGTCCAGTGACAGGACTCTGACACTTTCATGCCACAGGAGTATAGAGAAGACATGGGCTGCCAGTGTCAGACACTTGAGGGCAGAAATTTTGAGGTTTCGCTGCTCAAGGATGTGTCTCCTGCACCCAGAGCAGGGTCTGGATCTAGCAGGTGCCCATTAAATATGTGATCAATAGCCTGTAATCCCAGAGACTAGGGAGCCTGAGGCAGGAGGATCACAAATCTGAGGCCAGCCTCAGTAAGTTAGCAAGGCCCTAAGCAACTTAGTGACACACTGTCTCAAAATAAAAATAAGAAGGGCTAGGGATATGGTTAAGTGGTTAATTGCCCCTGGGTTCAATCCCTGGTACAGAGAGAGAGAGAGAGAGAGAGAGGGAGGGAGAGAGAGAAGAAAAGAAGCTATGTGATCAATGAATCAATAAGTGAATATGGGGGTCAGTCAGTGGTAGCCAGGAGGCTCCACCTCACCAGGATCATCTCTTGGCCCTTTCTCCCCAGGCCCCTTGCCTGAGTGACTAACTCTGTCTTTTTGCCCATACCTGGGTCCCTAAGGACAGGGCCAGTGCTCCAGTGTCCTGCCTGTCCCTTCCCCTCCTCCCCTGGTGCAGTCTGGCCTCTGCCACTGAGGACATCACCTGGCCTTTCCTCCCCCAGGGCCGCTGCACTTGGGTGAACCCTATGCAGAAGACGGAGGAGGAGGAAGAACTCGGGGAGGAGGAGGAGAAGGCAGATGAGGGAATGGAGGAGGTCGAGCAGGAGGTTGGACCCCCGCTGCTGACGCCACTCTCTGAGGATGCAGGTGGGGATTCCACCAGGAGCCTGGGGGAGGGCGGGCAGGCAGACTGCCCAGGGCCATCAGCGGGGCCATCTCTCCAGGCCTCAGTTGCTCGCAACTGTAAGATGGGCATCATGAACTGCCTCCCCATGGGTTATGATAATGCAGCCACACCTGGCACCTGGCAATGGCCCCGATCTCAGGACATGGTCCTTTGAGTCCCACGTGGACTTGGGGGAGGAGATATGCTTAGGGAGCCCCCCTGCAGAGTAGGCAAGACTTAGGCTGCACTTCAGATGAATGGGCAGGAATTTCTTTCTTTCTTTTTTTCTTTTTGTACCAAGGATTGAACCCAGGGGCAATTAACCACTGAACCACATCCCCAGCCCTTTTTATTTTATTTTTTATTTTTATTTATTTTTTTGGTACTGGAGATTGAACTCAGGGGCACTCGACCACTGAGCCACATCCCCAGCCCTATTTTGTGGTTTATGTAGAGACAGGGTCTCACTGAGTTGCTTAGTGCCTCGCCATTGCTGAGGCTGGCTTTGAATTCGCGATCCTCCTGCCTCAGCCTCCCTAAGTGCTGGGATTACAAGCTTGAGCCACCGCGCCTGGCTCCTTTTTATTTTTATTTTGAGACAGGGTCTCCCTAAGTTGCTGAGGCTGGCCTTGAATTTGTGATCCTCCTGCCTCAGCCTCCCAAGCCTCTGGGATTACAGGAGTGCCCCACTGGGCCCGGTGACAGGGGTGTCTTGAGGTTGATGCACCTGGAGAAAACTGGAAGGAGAGGCTGGAAAAAGGTGGGAGAGGGTGAGGGGACAGAGCCTGGATGTGAACCCAGATACCTTGAGCCCAGACCCTGTGCCCTGCCCTCAGCAGCCGGGTCCACTCTGAGGACAGACCTAGGAGGAGAACCACTCGGGCTGGCTGGTGCCAGTCCTACAGCAGGTGCCCTGCAGACACTTCACCAGGCCTCATGTCACCCTGCAAGATGACCACCCCCGCCCTGTGCAGCCCCGAGGCAGGTGAAGCGGAGCCATGCTCTGTGGCAGCTCCCTGGGCCTCGAGTCCTCCAGCTTTGCTCTCTTCCTGCCCCTGCGCCTCTCCAGGCGGCTGCACAGGGCACAGAGACCCCGCCTCACTGCTGCTCTCCACTTCTTCACTGCAGAAATCATGCACCTGTCACCCTGGACCACCCGCCTGTCCTGCACCCTCTGCCCGCAGTACTCAGTGGCCGTGGTGCGCTCCAACCTCTGGCCAGGGGCCTACACCTATGCGAGTGGCAAGTAGGTCTTCTCCCTGCCCCTCTCAGCAGGAGACCCCCTAGGGCTTCTTCAGAGCCTGGGGGGGGGGGTGCTCACCAGGGTGGGAGGGCCTGGGGAGCCCCTCAGGAGCCACCAGGACTGACCTTCCTCAGCCCCCAGGGGTTTCACTGGGGCTAAAATAAGAAAGTCCACACTGGGCCAGTGCATAAGCCCATAGTCCAGCTACTCCAGAGGCTGAGGCAGGAGGATCTTGAGCCTAATAGTTCAGCCTGGGTGATAAAGACCCCACTCTAAACAAAACAAATTCCAGATGAAAAGTATGAACCCCTTGGATAAAAGAATGGAGGATCAGAGAGGGGAAGGGATTGGCCCAGGGCCACACAGCACTTGTGAGATATAAACCTGGATCTCTGACGGAGTCTCATCTCTGGGGGAGCCGACTCCTCCCGGGGTTTCCTGTGTATTCCAGTTAAGGGTCTTCTCTCTACTGGGCAGACATCCTTCCCACCAGGATCCTCTACCCGTTGCTCTCAAAAGATGAGCACACTGCTGCCTCCTCCCACCCGAGCTGCACACTCCCCTCAAGTTCCTCAGCGCACTACCAGCCTTGTCCACCAGAGGGCAGGGTGATTTTCATAGATTTTCCTTTTCCCTCTAAACGTGAACCTGGGCTGCAACCCTGTGTTCAGTCAAGGTGGGATTTCACGTAACTCTATACTTTAACCACCACATCCTTTTCTTCTCCCCCACCGCGCCCACACGGGAGATGGAACCCAGGAGCAATTTACCACTGGACTACATCCCCAGCCCTTTTAGTTGCTTAGGTCTTTGCTGAGTTGCTGAGGCTGGCCTTGAACTCGTGATCTTCCTGCCTTAGTTCCCAGAGTCACTGGAGTTTCAGGCTTGCATCATTGCACATTGCAGCTCTTAATCACATTCTTGGCTATTATTTTTTTCTTCTCCAGAAGAGGCACGTTTGCTTTTGCCAAGAGGTTTCTGGTCACACCCTAATTTACCAAGAGCTCTCTGAGAGCAAAAGTTCCAAAGTCTGAGCTCTGCTTGTTCATCCATCCTCCTCCCTCAACCAGCCACTAATTCACCCACCTTCCCATCTAGCCATCCAGTCTCCATCCACTATCCGTCCACTTTTTTTCCCCCCTTTATAAAAGACTTGAGCCAGCCGGGTGTGGTGGCACGAGCCTGTAATCCCAGCACTTAGGGAGGCTGAGACAGGAGGATCGCGAGTTCAAAGCCAGCCTCAGCAATGGCGAGGCGCTAAGCAACTCAGTGAGACCCTGTCTCTACATACAACACAAAATAGGGCTGGGGATGTGGCTCAGTGGTCGAGTACCCCTGAGTTCAATCTCCAGTACCAAAAAAAAAAAAAAGAAGACTTGAGCCAGTCTGGTGAGGCATGCCTGTCATCCCAGCAACTCAGGAAGTTGAGATAGGAGGATCACAAGCTAGAGGCCAACCTCAGCAACTTAGCAAGACCCTGTCTCAAATTGAAAAGAAAATAATAAAGAAAGGATCAGGGATGTAGCTCCATCATAAAGTACACTGGGTTCAATCTCCACTACCAAAAAGAAAAAGACACCAAACAAACTTGAATTTCACTCTTTGCCAGCTGTGTGCTGGACCATAGGCCCTTTTTTGAAAAGGCAGACATGGATTCCATCCCTTGAGCAGATGGAGGGAGCACAGGCATTGCTTGTACAACACTTCTCCCTCCCCTCCCTCCAAATACTCTATGACAAAGTCTTAAGTGCCATCAGGAGAGTGCAGGGCCCACTGACAGTACCAAACTGCCATTTTCCTAGGGCATCGGGGAAGGATGGGGGATCAGGGAAGGAAAAACACCCTTTGATCTGAACTCTGCAGGAAAAGAGAGAGGTGTCAGGGAGAGGCAGGCAAAATCAATCCTGGACCCAGAGTGTCCTGTCCTGTGAGTGAAGGACTCACTCAAGATCTGGCTAAGATGCAAATTCTGGTTCTGTGTGTCTGGGATGGAGCCTGAGATTCAGCATTTTTAACAAGCTCCCTAGTGAGGCCAAATGTTCAAAGCCACATGAGCCAGGGCAGGCGGAGACTGGGGGGCTTCCAAGGAAGCTGTGTGTTGGAAGGCTCCCAGAGAGCCCTGGAGAATTGTCAAGAATTCTCTTGAGAATTGCAAAACTGTGAAAATAAGGTCAAAATAAAACTGCTCCTCCAGGGCCAGAGCCCTGCGTCTCCTCTCTCTCTCTCTCTCTTTTTCCATCTAGTTCTTTCTGCTCCCCTCCCTGTTTGTTTCTCCCTGTCCCTTAGTCCCCTCCCTTGTCCTGTTTGCTCCTCTTTACTTCTCTGGAGAGGTAGAATTGGTAGGGTACAGATCAAGGAGTTCCCTCCTTGCTTATTCAATCTCCCACCAGAACACTGGCAGCAGGGCCACTTTGTCTCCTTTATTTACTGCTGTGTCCTCAGCACCTGGACCATTTTAATTTATGTCCAGCATAAATAACATGAGTCACATGTATAATGGAAAATTTTCTAGTAAAATAATCAGACAAAATTAATGTTAATAACATATTTATCCCAAATACCTAAAATGTTATAATTACATGGTGATACCAATCATGAAATTATCATTAATGAGCCACTTTACATTCTTTGTTTCACGCTACATCTTCAGAGTCTGTATATACAGCATGTCTCAATCTGGATGCCAAATTTTCATCTGAAAGACTTGCCAGTCTCTATTCAGACTTCACAACATTTACAGTTGAAAGAGGAGGTCCTCCTGCCCTAGTTGCTCCAAGCATACCTAAGAAGTTTTCCAATAATGGAACTATCAGGTTTATTATTTAAATTGAAACTCACTAAAATTAAATCAAATCTACTTCACTCAACAACAGTGGAATACACCTTCTCAGGCATTCACAGAACACACTCTGGGACAGATCATGTAGAGTCACAAAACAAATCTCATTTGATGTAAAAGGACTGAAATCATATAAAATATGTTCCCTGATCACCACAGAATGAAATTAGAAATCAGTAATAGAAGGAAGCTGGAGAAATTCACAAATGTTCGACAAGAAAACAGCACGTTCCTAAATTGCAAATGAGTCAAACAGGAAATCACAAGGCAAATGAGAAAATTAAATAAAACTTAAAATTCAGTTCTCCATTCCCAAACGCCACGTTTCAAGCATTCCATAGCCGTGGATGCTGTCAAACATTGTCACTCTGTCCCTGGGCCTGTGCAGAACAGGTGCTCAGGAAATAGCTGTTGAAGGAACAAATGGACAGAGAAACCCTGGTGGGCATGTTTCAACCTGTCCCCTAGTGACTCTGCAATCATGCGATGCCCACTCTTGGTCTCACCCTTCAATTTCATGGTATCTCACTGCTCTCTAGGAAGTTTGAGAATCTCTACATTGGCTGGGGCCACAAGTACAGCCCCGACAATTTCAACCCGGCCCTGCCAGCCCCCATTCAGCAGGAGTACCCCAGCGGCCCAGAGATCACAGAGATGAGTGACCCCACGGTGGAGGAAGAGCAGGCCCTCAAAGCTGCCCAGGAGCAGGCCCTGGCGGCTGCAGAGGAAGAGGAGGAAGATGAGGAGGAGGACGAGGACGAGGACCTGGAGGACTGAATATATAGTTAGTTATGAGCTGTGTTTTCACTATTGATTTGCTTCCTGCCCCTGGAGGGCAGGAAGGAAGCTTTTCGAAATAAAATGCCCCCCCGGCAGGGCCAAGTCATTCATTCTTCTGTTCACCACATTTGTTGACTTGGACTGGGGCTCTGCTGGGGGTGATGTTGCCTGGGAGAGACTCTCCATTGTCTTCATTTATCCATTCAGGTAGTCATGACACAGGACTCCTGTCAGCTCAGTCCTGTGCCCAGGACACAGAGGTGATCAAGTAGCTCCAGCCTTGCCTTCCTGGGCTCACATACCATACAGAAGACAGACTCACCCCCAGACAATGGCAACTCAGATGATGGGGCTCAGAGGACTGGCAGAGCTCCTGAAAGAACAGACTCAAGAGAAGAATGGGGAGCCAGGTGCGGTGGCTCAAGCCTGTAATCCCAGCACTTAGGGAGGCTGAGACAGGAGAATCGCGAGTTCAAAGCCAGCCTCAGCAATGGCGAGGCGCTAAGCAACTCAGTGAGACCCTGTCTTTGCATAAAACACAAAATAGGGCTGGGGATGTGGCTCAGTGGTCAGGGGCCCCTGAGTTCAATCCCCAATACTAAAAAAAAAAGAGAGAGAAGAATGGGGAAGGGCATTCCCAGCATAGGGAATGGCACGTGCGAAGCCCCAAGGACAAGAGAGGATGATGTGATGTAATGAGGTACTTTCTCAAACCTGTTTAGATGTGACTTAGTGAGAGGGTAGTGGTGAGAGATAAGGTTAGAAAGAGAAGTTGGCAGGAGCCAGATCACACAGGGCTTAACTTTACCCTGAGAGCACTAGGGACCATAGGTGGTCACCAGCAGGAGAAGGTCCTGATCATATTTGTGCTTTAGAAAGATCCTTCTAGATACCAGGTGGAGGGTAGGTAGGGGTGACACAGTAGACTGGGAGACCAGAAACAAGGTTGATGCAGGTGGTGGGGGGTCTCAGGAGGCTGAAGAAGAATTTGGACCAGGGCTATAGAGAGGAAGGAACTATGAAAGAGGAATTTAGGCAGCAGAAAGGAAAAGACTTGGGGGCTGGAAGTGGAAGGGAGTGAAGAGAAATGGTACAAATCAGGCTGGGGTTGTAGCTCAGGGGTAAATTGTTTGCCTAGCACATGTGAGGCACTGGATTCAATCCTCAGCACCACATAAATATAAACATAAAAAAAGGAATGGTACAATCTAGGAAGATACCTGGTCTGTGGCCCAGGTGATCCTAAGATGGGGACACCAAGAGGCACAGGATTTGGAGTAAGATGCCGAGTTCACCATAGGACTTGTGGAGTGTGAAATACCTCTGGGGCATTCTGGAAAGAAATTTGGGAAGTCACTGAGTACATGAATTTAGGAAGATCTATGTTAGCGCGGAGGTGGCTTCAGCAGAAGTGAGGGGAGACTGGGTTACTGGTGGATCATTAGGATACTGATGGCATTGCAGGAATCAATAAAATTTTAGAAACAGGTGGGTTCTGGAGGAGTGTGAAGTCGTGGAGATATATATTGGAGGTCGGTGAAAAATATGGGGGGGGGGCGTTGGGGGTTAGTATTAATAGTGGATCCGAAGGAATCCTTGGGGTTTTGTGGATAGGCTGGGCTCCGCCGGGATCTGGGGCACCGTCAAGGGTGGGGAGAAGTGAAGATACCTGTGGTTAGCCAGGGATTTTAAACTGTCAGTGGAAACACTGGAGGTCAGTAGAGTGTATTGTTGGAGCTCTGAGAAGACACAAGGATCACCTGCGGCCACCTGTGACGTCATGGGAAGGATGGCATTTGAAGGAAGCTTTCTCTTGAGGGTCTCTCCGTTGCTAGGCAAACGGTTCCCAAGGGCGCAGTTGTTAAGGACCAGAGATTTCCAACTGGCCCCGCCCTCTTCCCCTGAGGGCCCCGCCCCTGCAGCCGACCGCAAGTCGGACGCCTACACGGAGGCCGCGCCCATCTTTTAGCCCCGCCCACAATCCCAGAACCGTTACCCGAGCGACAGCCCGGGCTCTTCCCGCCCCCGGACCCGGGTGCCAATCGAAGAGGCGTCGCCAGGGCGACAACCCCACCTCTTCCGGTGCGGGCCCCCGGCTTCCGGTAGGGGGCCCGGCTGCGGGCGGCGGTCCGGCAGCGGCGGGGCCCGGGGGGCTCCCAAGATGGCGGCGGGCGGTGTGGAGGGTGGCTCGGGCCCCGGCACCGCCATGGGGGACTGCGCGGAGATCAAGTCGCAGTTCCGCACCCGCGAGGGCTTCTACAAGCTGCTCCCCGGCGACGGCGCCGCTCGCAGGTCGGGGCCAGCTTCCGCCCAGACCCCGGCGCCGCCCCAGCCGCCGCAGCCCCCGCCCGGCCCTGCCTCCGCCTCCGGCCCCGGCGCCGCGGGCCCGGCAGGGTCCCCTCCGCCCGCAGGCCCTGGGCCTGGGCCCGCGCTGCCAGCCGTACGCCTCAGCCTCGTGCGCCTCGGGGAGCCCGACGGCGCTGGGGCCGGGGAGCCGCCCGCCACGCCCGCGGGGCCGGGAGCTGGAGGAGACCGTGTCTGCTTCAACTTGGGTCGCGAGCTTTATTTCTACCCCGGGTGCTGTCGCCGCGGGAGCCAACGGGTGAGTGGCCCGCATCGTGGGGGCCTGGATGCTGAGAAGACTGGGGTCCCTGACAAGTGATAATAGAACCCCCAGATTGGCATGGGGCCCTGAGAAAGGCGTCCTAGATGCGATGGACATCACAGGGGACAGGATTCTTGGAGGTAATGGAGGATTCTGAAGGGTGACGGGAGAATCCTCCAGCGTGGCGCTTTCTGGTGGACGGAGGAGGCGGGGTATCTGATACGATATGGGATCCCCCCAACCCCGTTCTAGGGTAGCAGGCATTCTGCAGGTGATGGTGAATCCTGAGCCGATCAGGATTGATCAGATCAAATGGGCCAGTCATAAGCCTTGGCAGTCTGGAGGTGTTGGAGGGGTTCTTGGGACATGGGAAGCACAGGAATGAGGGGGATTCTGGAAGTGATGGAGGTCTTAAAGGTAATAGGTGACTGAGATCTTAGGAAAAATGGGGCCTGGAGGAATTGAGAATCTAAGCTGATGGGAGATCTGAGGTGTTGGGAGGCCCTGATATGGGAAATCCTCAAGGATCATGGGCATCTCTAAAGTGATGTTGCTCCCAGAGGGGCAAGACACCTGGGGAGATGGAGATCTTGAAAGCCCAGAAGTAAATGTATCTAAAATGTGAGGGATCATGAGGGTTGATGGGTCCCTGAATTGTGCAAATTGAAGGGAATGCTGGGATGTTAGGCTTTAAAGTCCTTGGGACTTGGGTGACCCTGAGATTTTGGGATCTTGGAATATTGTGCTAAATCCCAAGGGAGTTGCTGAGGTTATGGGGGCTGGGAAGACTGGAAAAGAGCTAGAACTCAGTGACCATGGGGACCCTAAACCCTGATGGCTATGAGCAAGGATGGCCCTAAATTCAGGGTGGGAGGGTCCAACTTTGGAATGGCACTGTGATCTTTGCAAGTATCCTTCTAGTCTTTTTTTTTTCCCCCACTCTGATATTTGGGTTCCCTTCCTGTCTGTGGTTGCTCCCTCCCTCCCTACCCACCTGCCCACTTCCCTCAGGGATTTAACCCTGCTTCCTCTTAGTGGTTTCCCCCAACCTCAGCACCCTCTTCCTTCCTCTCAGTGGTATAAACCATTAACTGCTTTTTCCCCACTGCTCAAGTCCATTGACCTCAACAAGCCCATTGACAAGCGGATCTATAAGGGCACCCAGCCCACCTGCCACGACTTCAACCAGTTCACTGCTGCCACAGAGACCATCTCCCTGCTGGTGGGCTTCTCAGCTGGCCAGGTGCAGTACCTGGATCTCATCAAGAAGGACACCAGCAAGTTGTTCAACGAGGAGGTGATTGCAGACCCTAGACTTGCTCCTTTTCCCACCCACTTACATGCTGTTTGCCATAGGCTGCAGCTTCCTGAGAGCAGTGTGGGCCTGAGGGGCAGGTGGCAAGGAGGTGAAGAATGGGTGCTCTCACCCTGTGCCAGGGCCTTGTGCCATGTCAGCCCTGTACTGAACACTTTACTCCTAGGGTTTTCACCAGCAGAAGGGTAAGAAATTATGGTGCCCATTTTGCAGATTAGAGGACTGAGGCCAGTTATTGGTTGGAACTTTTTTGATGTCTTGCTCTGTAAATTTTGGGCTCTGTGGGCTTTGGATTTGAATCCCTTCATCATTTACTCATTGTGACTTTGGGAAGGTGACTGTTCAGGTCTGTTTTCCTCCTCTGTAAAATTGTTTCTTGTCCCTAATTCAGAGGACTGTTATAAATATATACGTGGAGATTGGTGCCTGGGCCAACCTGGCTCGAGAGGAAATGCCAGCAAGTGACCTTATCTGCAAGCAGGGACTGTTCTTGTCCTGTATCTCATTCTCAGAGAAGGTGTTCCATAAATATTCTCAGAATGAATGGCCGAAGGAAGTGGGTGAAAGAGTGAATGGATTAAAAATTCATTAGCTCATCCATTCACAAAATAGTTATTGAGCATCTATCCTGTGCCAGGCATCGTTCCAAGTACATCTCAGTGAACAGACAGACAGACGGGCCTGCTCCCGCTGAGCCTTCAGTCAGGCTGGGGAAGCAGGCACTTGAGATGAGCTCAGCGTCCAGTGTGTCGGCAGGTGGTAAGATTCATGGAGAATGCACCTCAGGGAGGGCAGGAGGGGTGCTGGAGAGCTTAAAGAGGGTACTAAGGAGGTGACATTCAAATGAAGACCTGAAGGAGGTGAGAACGATTCCCAGGGAAGGACATTCTGAGTAGAAGGAATGGCCAGGACAGATTCCCTGAAGCAGGACAGCCAAAGGCCCTGTGGCCGGAACAGTGATTGGGGGAAAGAGGAAGGTAGATGACATAACCCCAGGGGACTCCTGTAGACCCGGAAAGTCAGGGGAGACTGCCTTTTCTGCATTAGGTAGAAGCCTGTGGAGTGGTCTTTCACAGCTTGGACCCCTGGTAGAGATTGGTCCATCGCACGTAGTGGCTGCCTCAGGGTTTTAGGACTTGGTCCTCTCTGGAACCCCAGTTGGGAAAGGTTGCCAAGTGTTCCAGGCTGGGCAGGGCCAGGTGCTGGCTTATATTTGACAGTGCCTCCCTGGTGATTCTAGAGAAGAGCCAGGTGGTAGAGGCCAGGGAGGTTGGCGGCCGCTGGAGCCAGGGTGGCTGGAGTGGCATGGGAGGGAGAGGTCAGGTTCTAGGTGTCCTTTGAAGGGTAAGCCCACAGGATTTGTTGGGGGATTGGATATGAGCTGTGAGGAAAGAGGAGCAAAGATGCCTGGAAAGTTCTGAGCAGCTGGCAGGAGGGGCTGTCATTCATTGGTCCAGGAAGTGTGTTCAAGGCACCCCCTGTGTGAGCTGCTCACATTGCTAGGCCCAAAGCCCTGAACCAGAAAGACCGGGATCTCTTCCTTTCTGTGAATTTTCTTGCTTTAAGCTTGACATGGTGAATATGGGGGAAAGGATTAGGCAAAGGACAGTACTCTGGTGGGCAGGACTGTCCCCTTGCCAAGATGAGATGTTAAGGCTCCATAGAACTCCCTGTGGCCACCTCAAAGGTAGACTTTGTTCCCCGGCCTTCCCATGATCTGGTGTCTGTCTCCCTTAGCCTGGGAGCTGCTGTCCTGGCAGGCCCTGAACCTGACTCCACAACTGCTGCGTGACCTGGCATATGTCCCAAGGCCTTGGGGGGTCTGGGTTGGGGACAGGTAGGCCAGGGGTTAATAGCCTTCTCCCAACCCCAGCCTGTCTCCCCTTGCAGCGGCTGATCGACAAGACCAAGGTGACCTATCTGAAGTGGCTCCCTGAATCAGAAAGCCTGTTCTTGGCGTCTCACGCCAGTGGCCACCTGTATCTATACAACGTCAGCCATCCTTGCGCCTCAGCCCCTCCCCAGTACAGCCTGCTGAAGCAGGGCGAGGGCTTTGCTGTCTATGCTGCCAAGAGCAAGGCGCCTCGCAACCCACTGGCCAAGTGGGCAGTTGGCGAGGGGCCCCTCAATGAGTTTGCCTTCTCACCTGACGGTCGACACCTGGCCTGTGTCAGCCAGGATGGCTGCCTGCGTGTCTTCCACTTCGACTCCATGCTCCTGCGGGGGCTCATGAAGAGCTACTTTGGGGGCCTGCTGTGTGTGTGCTGGAGCCCTGATGGCCGGTACGTGGTGACAGGAGGTGAAGATGACCTGGTCACCGTGTGGTCCTTCACTGAAGGCCGAGTGGTGGCTCGGGGCCATGGCCATAAGTCCTGGGTCAATGCTGTGGCCTTTGACCCCTACACCACACGAGCAGAGGAGACAGCGGCAGCCAGCGCTGATGGGGATCGGAGTGGTGAAGAGGAAGAGGAGCCCGAGGCCACCGGCGCCAGCCCGAGTGGGGGAGTCCCGCTGTCCCCATTGCCCAAGGCGGGCTCCATCACCTACCGCTTTGGCTCAGCGGGCCAGGACACACAGTTCTGCCTGTGGGACCTCACTGAAGATGTGTTGTCCCCACACCCGCCCCTGGCCCGCACTCGTACGCTCCCTGGCACGCCCGGAGCCACGCCGCCCGCCACGGGCAGCTCTCGGGGTACTGAGCCGGGCCCAGGCCCCCTGCCCCGTTCCCTGTCTCGCTCTAACAGCCTCCCGCACCCGGCGGGTGGTGGCAAGGCCAGCGGCCCAGGCACAGCAACAGAGCCGGGCGCTCCGTTCAGCATTGGCCGCTTTGCCACGCTCACGCTGCAGGAGCGACGCGACCGGGGATCCGAGAAGGAGCACAAGCGCTACCACAGCCTGGGCAACATCAGCAGGGGCGGCGGTGGAGGCAGTGGCGGCGGCGACAGGCCCAGTGGCCCCGCCCCCCGCAGTCGCCTGGACCCTGCCAAAGTGCTGGGCACTGCACTGTGCCCACGCATCCATGAGGTGCCCCTGCTGGAGCCCCTCGTGTGTAAGAAGATCGCCCAGGAGCGGCTGACGGTGCTGCTGTTCCTGGAGGACTGCATCATCACTGCCTGCCAGGAGGGCCTCATCTGCACCTGGGCCCGGCCAGGCAAGGCGGTGAGTCCCGCCGCTCGGGAGGATGATCTTTGGGGGGAGGTGGGTATGGGCAGAGGGTTTTGTCACTGGCACAGCCTCTGGCCACACGGGATAAGGGGAAGCACAGAGATCTTAAATGTCTCAGAACAGGACCTCTGAGGCCTAGCGATGGCCTCTAGAGCCCCTGGCTAACGGCAGCAGGGATGGCTAGGAGTGAGAGGTGGTGGCAGGCCTGTGGCCGTGTACTGCAAGGGCCGGTGATGGGCCCAGCATGGCCCAGTCTTAGTGCTTGCCGCTTGAAGTAGAAGCTATTTCTATGGAAAATCTGGATTTTCTTTTCTTTTCTTTTTTTTTTTTTTGGTATTGGAGATTGAACCCAGGGGCACTCGACCACTGAGCCACATCCCCAGCCCTATTTTTTTGTGTGTTTTTTTATGTAGAGACAGGGTCTCACTGAGTTGCTTAGCGCCTCGCTGTTGCTGAGGCTGGCTTTGAACTCAAAATTCTCCTGTCTTAGCCTCCCTAAGTTCTGGGATTACAGGCTTGAGCTACCGCGCCCGGCTAAAATCTGGATTTTAAATGTTGAGCTTTTTTAAAGTACTTTGGGCCAATACTCTAGGGGCGAGATTGAGCCAGGGCCTGGCTCTGGCCAGGGTGTTGGGCTCTTAGCATCTTAGCCCATTGCGGACTCATGGGCTGGCAGTCAGGCCCAGGGCCCAGGCGTGTAGTTCTGCTCCCTGTATGACCCCAGGCAAGTCACCACTCTTCCCTGACTACTCATCACCTCTTAAGGCAGAGTGCTTTTCAGATGGGCTGGGGGTGAATGCCCCCACTTCCAGGGTGGCTGTGGGGTTCAGCAGCGCAGGTGCCTTGTGAGTATGGAGCTGGTCCTGGTGTCTTGTCTCCCCAGAGTTTGGGTACAGTACCTGGGATCCCAGGTCTGAGGGTTCCCACTCAGATCCTGGGGTCCTTGGTTTCAGAAACTTAGAGTTCTGCATCCCTTGGCCCCAAGAGCAGTCTCAGAGGCAGGGTGGTGGGCTTGGGGAGTTTGACTGAGTTCTGAGAGACCCCTCTGTCTCCCTAGTTCACAGACGAGGAGACCGAGGCCCAGGCAGGGGAAGGAAGTTGGCCCAGGTCACCCAGCAAGTCAGTGGTAGAGGTAGGACTGTCCCTGAGTTTTTTCCCCTTCAGCATCTCAGGGGTTCAAGTCAGAAGGGGACCCCAATTCCCCTCCCATCCAACCCCTGTCCCATCATCTGCCCAGGATTACCAAGGACTTGAATTGTTTTATCAAAGTGCCAACTGCTGCGACAGGGAAGCTAGCTGAGCTGTGCGTTCTCCAGCCTGGGGCGGCAGCCTCAGGTCTGGGGTGGACTGTGGGCAGGGCCAGGGTGGCAGCAGCCTCGAGGACTCCTGGCTGGCTCCTGTGGGCACAAGCAGAAGTCTCGTGTGCTCTCTAACCTCTCCCGTCTCCCTCTCCTCCTCCCAGGGCATCTCCTCCCAACCAGGCAACTCCCCAAGTGGCACAGTGGTGTGAAGCCGTGGATGTCGGGGGTCCCCGCCCCGCGCCCCCAACCTCCTAGCCATAACCCTCCCCGCTGACCTCACGGATCAACGTATTAACAAGACTAACCATGATGAAAGGCCTGCTCCAGTCCCCCACCCTGCACAGATATCAGGGGTCCCCCAGACTGGATGTAGCAGCCCATGGGGCCTCAACCTTGTCCCCACCCACTGCCAAGTACAGTGACCCCTTCATTGAAACATCAGTGTTAACCCACATCCCTGTCCCCAGCATGTGACTGGTCATTCCTGGGGAGAACCTCCCCACTGACAAGGAGCCCCAACTGTGCAGTGCCCCCCTGGGTTAAGAGGGCAGGGCAGGGGGGTGTGCGGTCCCTCTGGCCCTCACCCTGGCCCACCCCACCCCTTGCTACTGTCTGTACTTTTGAAGAGTGTTAAATCATGGAAGCCCCCAGAGCCCTCCTTGTCCCCCATGACCTCTTATTTATACTAAAGCTCCCTGTTTGCACAGGCTGGGTCCCTTTGCAAGTGAGAGGAAGTGCCAGCGTGTGTTTGGCTGCCACGAATGGAAGCAGCTGCCAGGCCTGCCTCCCTAGCCCACTCGAGCTGAAGCCTGGGTAGGGGCAGGGAAGGCAGGGTCCACTGCACACGGAGGTGGCGGCCTGGCGGGGCCTGTGGGAGGAGAAGATCTGCTTACCCAGTGTCTTGAGGGGGAGGGCGCAGGGGCCCCTCTTTGTCAGTGGGCATTTTGAAAGTTGTAAAATATCACAGCTGTTCCAGGGCGCACCCAGAAGCCCCGTCCCCAGGCAGCTCCCGAGGTGCCCTGGGGATAGCCTGAGCTACTGTGGGGATAGGTCTTCACTGCCTGATGCCTGGGGCCTGGCCCTGCCTCAGCCCAGTGTCCAGTGCCACTGGAGGCCATGACTTCCTCTAGAGAGAACTGTCCACCCTGAAAAGAAAGTCTGATTCCTCCTGGCGGCCTCTCGGCTTCAGGGAGTGGTGCCTCCCCGCTCCACCCCCAGATGTCTCTGTTTCTAATCGGCCTGGGCAGGAATGTGGCTGCCAGGCCAGAGGCCAAGTAGCTATTTTGGGGTCTCCTTTGCCTGTGGAGGGCCTGGCGACATCACTCTCCTCCCCCAGGCTGTGGCCAGCAGGTCACCCCTGGCCCTGGCTTCTGAGAGCACCCCTTCCCCACCTCCTGCCAAAGAGAAAGCGTGAAGCAGAGGGCCCAGGGGCTAAATTTAACTGTCCCAAAGTTGGAATCCACTGCTGAGTCATAAAGAAAAGCTGCCCGGGTCCTCAGCCCCCCTTCCCAGGCCTCAGCCCCTTTCTCCTCCCCTGCCCGCCACGGCGCTGGGGCTTGGCAGGAGCCAGGGGGGTAGGTCTTGGGTCACGGAGCCTCGATTGGCCCCTCTGGGCAGTGGGAGGGCTCCTCTGGGTCTCACTCTCACTGTGACTCTCCCCATGCTCCGCCTTTTTATTGGGGGTACAAGTTGAGATTCTCTGTCCCCTGCAGTCTAGCACCACAGTGTTCTGAGGGGTGCTGGAAGGAGAGAGTTGGGGTGTTGGCTCTTGAGGAGTTAAGACTGGGAGGCGGGAGGAGGGCTGGACCAAGGGGTGGGGAGAAGAGTAGGAGGCCTCAGCAGCAGAAAAGTGGCCAGAGGCCCAGGGGACAGTCAGGGGCAGGCAGACATGCGGCCAGGACTCTGGGGCCTGGACAGGGTCTGCCAGGCCCCGTGACAAGAGGACCCCGTGCCCCGGCCCGGGGAAGGGCCATGGTGCTGCCTGCCCGACATGTCAGCCGAAGTGCGGCTGAGGCGGCTCCAGCAGCTGGTGCTGGACCCCGGCTTCCTGGGGCTGGAGCCCCTGCTCGACCTTCTCCTGGGCGTCCACCAGGAGCTGGGCGCCTCCGATCTGGCCCAGGACAAGTATGTGGCCGACTTCTTGGAGTGGGGTAAGTGCTGCCTGTGTGGCCCCTGGGTGGGGTGGGGACAGAAGCAGGAGATGGATCTGGGCACGGGCCTGGCTTTTAAGGGGCAGGACAGACATGGAGAGATCTTGCAAGAAGACCCAAAGCTGGGACCTGGGTCCTGGGGCAACATGCCCCTACCCGCTGTGCCACCCTGGCGGGGCAGAGTAAGGTCGGCAGAAGCCAGGGTAGCTGTGACTCAGAGCCATGGCTGGAGAACCATGGCAGGCTGCGCTGGGCCTGGCCTCCTGTTTTCTTCCTGCTCCCTCTGCCCCGTCTGTCTAGGGACATATCTCCTAGGACCCTCTCTCCACAAATGGCTCCTGTGGTCCTCTACCCCAGTTCCCAGAGTGCAGGGACTAGCCAAGAGGGACAGCATGGGCAGCTGCCAGGGGTGTGGCCGGTAGGCAGGTGCTCGGCGCCAGCCTCTTCAGCTGCCCCAACAGGTGCCCAGGCACTGAGAGGGTGCAGTGACTCACACATGCCTGGGAAAGAACCAGCTATGCAGACAGGCGCCACTAGGTCCCCCAACCTCCTGGTTGAAGAGGAACAGCTTGGGGTTGGGGAGGTGCCCACTTTCTCCCTCCGTTCTATGACGCCACCCTATCCCCCCTATATTGGTCCCCCGCCAGCCTGTGTGGGTCAGCCCATGCTCCCCTCTAGCTCCTACCTCCTCTAGGGGTCCTGTTTCAGGGCCTCCAACCCTCCAGCTGTCCTACAAAGTCTCTTCTCAAAAGGTCTTCCCAGGCCCAGGGCAAGCCTGGGGGGAAAATGCCCTAAGGCCAGCTTCCTGCCCCTCTGCAACTCCCAGCACAATTTTCAAGCTCCTTTTAGTTTCTGTCACCTCGATAACTTGTTGCTTTGTCACTCCACATGCCTGTTCCTCAGTGTCTTGTTGTTGGCCCTTGGCCTGTGTGCCTCTCTCGGTCACTGCTTGCCTCCTGTCTGAACCTTCCCCAACTCCCTTTTGTGTCCTGTCCTCTTTCTGACCCAGGCTCCGCTCCTCTCCCATTTCACAGATGGGAAGGTGGAGGCCAAAGGCCAGGCCACTCAGTCTCTGGAAGATCCTTCTCCCCGCCTTCCCCCTCCTCAGCACTCCATGACTCTCTTGACTTCCCTGTTACCGTGGGTGAAGCTGGGCTGGCAGGGTAAACTGAGATCTGGGGTGGGGCAGGGGTCTGGCTCTCCCAGAAGGAGCAAGTCCTTTTGTGGCCTGAGTTGCATCCTGCAGCCCCTCCCTGCCAGGCCTCCAGGGTGGGGGAGGGGGCCTGGGTTCCTGCTGCCTTAAAAGGGCTCAATGTGTTGGCGCTCTCCTCCCTCACCCGTCCTCCCCCTGGCTGGTTCTTCCCTGTGGGCCCACTCTCCCCGAACCCCCTCTCTCACCTCCACAACCTACTCAATTTCCCCTCTTTAATGCCCATACCTATCCCTTTTTTACCCTGCCTCCCAAGTCCTGGCCTCTTCCACCCTATGGGAGGCCAAGCCTCCCTCTCCCCACTGCCACCGCTGCCCCTGAACCTCCAACCTTCACTCCTGGCCTGTATGTCTCGCTTTTGAGCCTTTCTCCCATTAGGCCCTTCTCATCTAGAGCCCTGCTGGGCGCCTGTCACCAGAACCCTCCTCCTGCCTCCCAGGGAGGCCTGCTGGGAACCCAACAGTGCCCCAGCTGTGCGCCGGCACTGGTGACTCCCTCTTGCATTCCTTCTCCTAGCTCCCAGTTGTTTCCAGTGTGCTTCGAGAAGCACTGCTCCTCACTCCAGACTGCTGGGTACAGCTGCAGTTCTGGGTCACAGCCACATACACGAAATGAGAAATTTGGGGTTGGGGACAGGGACCCTGGACTGTACCTTAACCATCATCTGGAGTGGGGTAGAGGGCCTGAGGCTCAGGAGGGTCTAAAACCCAGGGCTTGTCTCCTACACCTGTTCTTCAGGGCCTCGGCTCCCTCACGTGTTGCCCAGCTCTTCCTGTCGTGCACCCTCTGGCCCAATGCCCTGTGCCAAAAACAGGTTCCCAGGCATTTCATCCCCATGAGAGGGTCCCAGGACCTCACATGGTGTTTATGTGGGAGAGCTCTAAAGTGGATGGAGCTGAGGAACAAAGAAGGGGAGACTGAAGGACAGACCCTTGTCTCTAGTGTCCATCCAAGTGACCCTCGGTTCTTCCTCTACCCCACCACCCCCAGCGGAGCCCATTGCAGCGAGGCTTAAGGAGGTTCGACTGCAGAGGGATGACTTTGAGATTCTGAAGGTGATTGGCCGCGGGGCATTCAGCGAGGTGAGTCCAGAGTGGCCCTGCGGCCCGCACTTTACTTGCTGGGGGCGGGGCCTAGAGACTGGCGCAGGGCCTGAGAAATTGATGAATGGACTGAACGTTAGAATCTACGGCTGGGCCTGGGGTGGAGGCGGGGCTTGAGGTCTAGGGGCGTGGTGTAGCCAGTTCCGGCTGGGTGAAGTTAGTGGTGGAGTTCGGTCCGGCCCTTCGGTTTTCCCGGTCACCTTGGCTACTGTCAGTCACTGTGTCTCCGCCTTCAGGTAGCTGTGGTGAAGATGAAGCAGACAGGCCAGGTGTATGCCATGAAGATCATGAATAAGTGGGACATGTTGAAGAGAGGAGAGGTGGGGACCCGGGCTGTGCGTGTGGCGGGGGAGGGTGCAGGAGCCGCTCTCCTGGCCTTAGCGCCTCGGGTGTTGCACAGGTGTCGTGCTTCCGTGAAGAGAGGGATGTTTTGGCAAATGGGGACCGGCGCTGGATCACACAGCTGCACTTCGCCTTCCAGGATGAGAACTACCTGGTGAGTTCGCGGTGACGGGGAAGGACAGACCACCCCACCCCACGCTTCATTATCGAGCCGGGTAGGAAGACGAAGTGGTGGGACTGGGGGAGCTGCCCCCAAATGCCTGCGAGAGTCTGTGTTGGTAGGAACGTGTGTTGGGTAGAGGAGGGGGTGGGAGGATGTCCTTTACTGCTCTTTTCCTGGCAATTGTGGGGGTTTTGTGCGAAGAGCCTGACGGAGAAAGCTCTTCCCTGGGGTGGGAGCGCTCTCCAGCATTTCGGAGCGCACTGCCTGGGCAGCGAGTATCTGGGATCTGTCTTCTGAGCCTTGCTTGAGAGGTCTTTTCCCTAAGTGTCTCCGGGAGGGGGAGCGAATCTGTCCAGTGACATCCTGGGAGAGTCTCAGATTTGGCCTTGAAGATCTTTGGGGCTTCTCGTATGGGGCTGTGTGGTCACTACTCAGGAATGGGTGGCTCTGGGAGTCATTGGCCCTAGGGATCAGAGATTGGTGCCTAGGGAGGGCTACTGATCCCCATGACGCGCCCCCTCTCAGTACCTGGTCATGGAGTACTACGTGGGCGGGGACCTGCTAACGCTGCTGAGCAAGTTTGGGGAGCGGATCCCGGCCGAGATGGCGCGCTTCTACCTGGCCGAGATTGTCATGGCCATAGACTCAGTGCACCGGCTGGGCTATGTGCACAGGTGGGCGAGGCAGGGGCTGAGGGGCAGGGCCTGGGCGGGGCCCTGAGAGGCAGATCTTGTATGGGAAGGGTACCTCGAAGGTGCAACCCAGAGCTGACCTGCCTAGAGAAGGACCACCTCACCTCGGTTGGGGCTCACTGGGGGTGGGACCTGGGGAGTGAAGTCCAGAATGGTAGAAACCTCACGGGGGCGGAACCCTAAGTGTGGCACTAGGCATAACTGCCCAAAGAGGCGGAAGCTGGCAAGACAGAGATTCAACATCCTTCCCTTTTCCCTCTGCATAGGGACATCAAACCGGACAACATCTTGCTGGACCGCTGTGGCCACATTCGCTTGGCAGACTTTGGCTCCTGCCTCAAACTGCGGCCTGATGGAACGGTGAGCCAGGGGCAACTGCGCCCACCAGTGAGGGGACTAGGAGGTGTAGTGTGGGGGCGGGACTAAATTCAGAGCCTTGAGAGGGGAGGAGGCGACCCTAGACTAAGTGCCCTAGACTAAGTGTGCCCTGTAGCGCTGGGCTAGACAGGTCAGGGACGAGGGAGAGGGGGGAGTTCGCATCCGGGGTGTGGTTAGAGGACTGTGCGGAGCCCTGCTCTGGTCCTGTTGGTGCAGGTGCGGTCGCTGGTAGCTGTGGGTACCCCGGACTATTTGTCTCCTGAGATCCTGCAGGCCGTAGGTGGCGGCCCTGGGACAGGCAGCTATGGGCCTGAGTGTGACTGGTGGGCGCTGGGTGTGTTCGCCTATGAGATGTTTTACGGGCAGACGCCCTTCTACGCCGACTCCACAGCTGAGACCTACGGCAAGATTGTCCACTACAAGGTGAGTTTAGCCACAGCAACCCGTCTCCTCTCCACAAAGCGCTCCCAGGCCACCATCTCTTCTTTCACTCTCCCTCCGAGCAGGAGTACCTGTCTCTGCCACTGGCAGACACTGGGGTCCCAGAGGAGGCTCGAGACCTCATCCAGGGTCTGCTGTGTCCCGCGGAGATAAGGCTAGGACGGGGTGGAGCAGACGATTTCCAGAAGCATCCTTTCTTCTTTGGCCTTGACTGGGAGGGTCTTCGAGATAGTCTGCCCCCCTTCATACCGGACTTCGAGGGTGCCACAGATACTTGCAACTTTGACGTGGTGGAGGACGGGCTCACTGCCATGGTGAGCGGGGGCGGGGTAGGTACCTGCAGCCCCTGTTGGGCTGAGGGAACCTCCCCATCCCCTTCCATAAAATTGGGGTAATTACAGTGCCTGCCTTCTGGGGTCCTGTGTGTTCATTCCCTGGAGTACCTGCTGTGTCCACCCAGTGCTGGAGACCCAGTCCAATGGGGAACACAGTCCAGTCCCCAGAGTGATCAGGGCAGAGATGGAACACAGAGGGTTGGGCTCTTGACCCACAGGGAAGGTGCTGGACAGCTTCCTGGAGGAGGGGCTATCTGACCTAAGACCTAGAGGAAGGAGAGGAGGGAGGCAGGAGAGGATGCTTCCTTCCTTATTCCTTTGGCCATCTCTCTCTCTCTCTTTTTGGGGAGGGGAGTACTGGGGATTGAACTCAGGGGTGCTGAACCACTGAGCAACATCCTCAGCCCTTTTCTTTTTCTCTCTTTTTTTTGGGGTGGGTACCAGGGATTGAATCCAAGGGTGCTTAACCGCCCAGCTACACCCCCAGCCCTATTTTGTATTTTTATTTAGAGACAGGGTCTCACTGAGTTGCTTAGGCCCTCGCTAAGTTACTGAGGCTGGCTTTGAACTTGTGATCCTCCTGATTCAGCCTCTGAGTTGCTGGGATTACAGGCATGTGCCACTGTGCTCCACTGCCCTTTTCAGTTTTTATTTTGAGACAGGGTCTTGCTAAGTTGCCCAGGCTGGCCTGGAACTTCAGATTCTCCTGCCTCAGAGCAGGATTATGGGCCTGTGGCTAGGCCTGGTTGTCTGTTTAATAAGCTGTCCCAGATCCTTCATGCAGGCCTGGGTGCTCTTGTATTGGGCAGTTCTGGAGATACAGCACTGACCAAGTCAGCCCTGGCCCCTGCCCTCACCCACTTACAGTCCAGAGAAGGCTGTGATTTGAGGTGGCGAGGGCCTTAAAGGGAAGCAACAGGCGACTAGAAAAAATGATAGAAGGTTATTTTAAATGATCCCCAAGTTGGGGCTCACCTAAGCCATGACAAGAAAGGGGTGAGGGGCCAGCACTGATAACTGGTGGTCACATCTGTGTGTCCCTTGTGTAGGAAACACTGTCGGACATTCCAGAAGGTATGCCGCTGGGGGTCCACCTGCCTTTTGTGGGCTACTCCTACTCCTGTATGGCCCTCAGGTAAGCGCACCTGTGTGGCATGAGGTACAGGTGGGATTCCAGCCTCCAGAGGCCCCAGCAGGAGGCTCAGGACCACTCTGTGACCAGGCTTATTGGTGGCCAGTAGGTTTGTGGGATCAATATTCTTTGTGGGTTTTTTTTGTTTTTTTTCAGGATCAGTTTTAGGACTAAGCATTCTTAGGAAGAACTCTTACGTACTTTAACATTTTAGATTCAATTGCAAAACCTCAGAACCCTAGGCTTGGTCTTCCAGAATTCTGCAACCCTGGGTTTTTATATTTTATACAATCAGGGGGAAAATAAACTTGGAATTTTACAATCAATTTTAACAGAATATAATCATGTAACAGTGAAGTCTTTAAAAAGCATCAGTTATACAAATGAGACTGCTTCCCACAAGTCTTATTAAGAAATAAGGTTAAGGAAAAGGAAGCTTGCACCTGAGCCCACCATTCAGCGATGTCCTGGGCTCACAGCTGGCACATATGTTCATCTGCTGTGAGGACAGGTTGTTTCCTGATCTGCAAACAGCATCCCTCATCAGTAATGAACTAGAGCACAACATGTCTAGTCACTTCCTCACCACAGGTCAGTTTTAACCCATCCTGTTACAACCCAGGCTGCCATGGACAGCCAGCAGGCTGGCCTCAGAGCATGTCCAGGGTAAATAGGTCCTTGAGGTGTATTCCTGTGGTAGGGATGGCTGGTCAAAGGACGCTACTTTTACTGTAAGTTTATATTCGTAGGAGACCTCCGCCCCCTCCAGGAGCTGGGCATGAGACAGTGTCCCAATAGCTGCAGTCACAGGCTGGGGAATCCCACTTCTAGTCTTATGACCACATCTTTGGAGGTGCCTAGAACTTGGCAAGGTCCTCCTCATTAGGTACCCTTCTCTGTTCTGAGGTCCTAAGGAGAGGGGTACGCAAAGGTGACGCATCAAGGGAGGAAACGTAGAGACCCTAGAAATGGGTGTCTGGGCCCCAACTCTCCATAGAGAAAGGGCAGTTCCCAGGGGCCTGAGGCCACATGCAGGGCAGGGCTTTTCTTAGTCACAGAAGAGCCTGTCAACTCACCTGACACTTGGTCCCCTTCACTCCTCCTGCCCCTCCTTGAATCATGGGCCAGCTGCCCCATGCCTGTGGCCATGGGTTCTCGGGATCTGGCAGCCTCTTGGGCAGGGCTGGCTCTTCCTCCCCTCTCCCTCTTTGCAGGGACAGTGAGGTCCCAGACCCCACACCCATGGAACTGGAGGCCCAGCAATTGCCTGAGCCACATGTGCAAGTGCCCAGTGTGGAGCCTACAGTGTCCCCACCAGAGGAAATAGTGAGTAGTTGAAGGAGACTGGTCAGCTGGTACAGGAGGGAGCAAGCTGGCACTTCCCAGGTGGCTTGTGCCTGGCAGTGGTAAGCCTTCTGGGAGCTTAGAGGACAGAAACAGAAAAGCAGCAGAGACAGGCCACTTCAGTTAAGAGATGGTCCCTATGAGGACATCAGAACAGGGCACTGTGTCTGCGTGTGGTGGGGGAGGCTCTGAGGAGTGTGAGCTGAGCAATGATAAAAGAGAAGGAGCCGCCCATGGAGAGAGAAGTGTCCCATGGTCAGTAGAGAGAGTATCATGGGCAGAGGCCCTGAGGGGACCCTGCCTGGTTTGAAGGTTGATTTTTTTTTTTTTTTAGTTGTAGATGGACACAATGTCTTTATTTTATTGCTTTGTATGTGGTGCTGAGGATCGAACCCAGAGCCTCACGCACGCGAGGCAAGCGCTCTACCGCTGAGCTACAATCCCAGCCCCTCAAAGTTGATTTGATCTGAAAAGTGATGGGAAGGTCAGCCATATGGCTGCAGGGGTACATGAGGAGGGGTGGGTGCAGAGACCAGCAGGAAACAAACCAAGCAAGACCCTTTGGTAAAGCCACCTTGTCCTGGGGCACTGGGGTAGTGGAGACGGTGGTGCAGGGAAGGGACATGGTCCAGTCAAGCTGAGTTTTAGGAATAGCTTTGTTTCCTATGTGGACGGGAGAGATTGGGCTGAAGCCTGGAGCTGCCATAGGGCCCAGGCAGGAGCTATAGGGAGTCCGGAGACAAGGTGACAGTGGGGAGCAGATAAGCTGTGCTGCAGGAGCCACAGGGAGCCTTAAACCCAGTCCCCCACCCCTACAGGCTGAAGTGGTAGATCCAACTGCTGCCCCAGCGCCAAAGACTGAGTCCGAGGTGACACTGCAGGAGCTCCAGGAAGCCCTGGAGGAGGAGGTGCTCACCCGGCAGAACCTGAGCCGGGAGCTGGAGGCCATCCGTAGGGCCAACCAGAACTTCGCCAGGTCGGGGTCCGGGCAGAGGGTCCCCGACACCCTTGGCACCCTGTAGCCCAGACCCCAGTGGATCACGTTCCTTTCTTCATCGCAGCCAACTACAGGAGGCTGAAGCCCGGAACCGAGACTTGGAGGCGCACGTCCTGCAGCTGCAGGAGAGGCTGGAGTTGCTGCAGGCAGAGGGAGCCGCAGGCGAGTCCCTCATCCGCCCCCTTCCCCGAGGGCATCGGGAGGAGGCGGGCCAGCGAGGGCACACCTGGGGGAGGAGAGGGGCCCAGGCTGGGGCACGCCGCGCCACCTCCCTTCCTGCCCCTCCACACGCCATACGCCTCTCTCTTCTCCTTCCAGCTGTCACGGGGGTCCCCAGTCCCCGGGCTACGGATCCACCTTCCCATGTAAGACCCCTATCTTTGCCCTGCCTCAGGCCTGCTATCCCTTTCCCGTCCAGATTTAGGGCTCACCCTATTCCTCTGGGGCTCCAGGAAACACGCCCTTCAGCCCCAGATCTCCCTTGGTTGGGGCCTCATCAAATCCCTCTCGGGATCTCCCTAGATTCCTTCCCTGCCCTCGACTCTCCTGCCTCTCGCCCTTCTGCTGAAGGCGGCAGGGCTAGGCTGGTCTCCAGTCGGGTCACCTGTCCCTTCTCTCTCCAGCTAGATGGCCCCCCGGCCGTGGCTCGGGGCCAGTCCCCGCTGGTGGGGCCAGGCCCCATGCACCGCCGCCACCTGCTGCTCTCTGCCAGGGTACGTCCCACGCTCGCCTGCCTCGCTCCACCCACCCTATGCCACCACCGCTTAGCTGCACCTCTTCGGGGCTTGGCCCACCGCGGGCAGGGAGGATGCACAGGCAGCCAATCAATACAGGCCGCTAGGAAGCGGCCACTGATGAGCTGCGAATGGATTTCAGGCTGGCGAGCAGAGGAGCCGCTGCGGCTGGCTGTCAGGGATGCGGGGCAGGTTTGGAGAGTTGAGGACCCTTCTATAGGCATAGGCGGGTCGCCTCTCAGGAACCAATCAGGCCCGTGTCTCGAGTGTTAATCCCGCCCTCTCGCCCGTAGGTCCCTAGGCCTGGCCTATCGGAGGCGCATTCCCTGCTCCTGTTCGCCGCTGCTCTGGCTGGTGCCGCCTCCCTGGGCTGCACTGGGTTGGTGGCCAGCTCAGGCCATCTCGCCCCAGTCTGACATCGCCCGAGAGCCGCCTTCGTCCCCTGAACCCTAGACCCCCCAGACCATCCTCCACTCAGGCTCGATTAAAGGGTTGGGTGATCTGGGCTCGGGCTAGAAGCTGCTCCCGCTGCCTCCCAGTTCATACCGCTCCGAGTGCGGGTCCTCACCCAGCTCCAATCCTGTGATCCGGACCCGCCCCCTGGCGGCCGGGAAGGGAGGAGCTGGATCCGTGGCCGGCGAATGGGGTTAGCGGGGGACTCGCAGCCAGGAATGCTGCTGCTGCTGCTGCTGCTGCTGCTGGGGGGAATCGCCGATCACTGCTTTCTTCTGGGCCGCCTGAGGCCCCGACGTGGATGGGCAGATCGCGGTCCGGAGAAGGCAGCAGACCGGAGCTCGGCCATCCGATTTTCACCCTCCACGCACCTGCCATCTGTTCGCAAACCACAAATCCTCCCTGTGCATGAACTCCTGCTCTCTTCGGAACGTTCTACCGCAGCAAACGTTTGGCGCCACCTCTGCCTGCTCTCTCGGGAACCTTTTGCTTTTGCCAGCCCCGCTTTTCGGGGACTCTTGCGGGCCCCCCCCCACCCCTTCTCACGTGAGCTGCTCTCGGAGCCACAGCTGGCTCCGCCCGTCTCGGCGGTTTGGATATTTATTGCCCTTATCCTCCGACTTGCCGACAGCCTCCAGGACCCCATCACCCTAATCCACGTTTGGATGCACTGAGACTCGACATTCCTTGGTATTTATTGTCTGGCCCCACCTAGGACCCCACCCCCGACCCTCGCAAATAAAAGGCCCCTTCTTCTGCCTGAAGCTCTGGACTCCGCGGTGTAGTTGTGTACGCGTTGTGGGGAGGAGGTTGCCCGGTTGGCCAATCAGGAGGCGGGTGGGGCTGGCCAATGGCCTGGCGGGGAGCTAGCGGGACACAAAGAGGACGAATCAGGGGCTGGGAGGGGGAAAAATCTGAGGGGCGGGGACTCAGCATCCAGCCAATAGGACACGGCGAGCGGGCTACCCGGAGGCGCCGCCCCCCCCAGCTGTGGCTCAGCTGTGCCTCCCCAAGGGTCGAGAAGAAGGGGGCTGGGCAGGCTAGTGCGCCGCCGTCCTCCTTCCACTGCGCCTGCGCAGGCCACGCGCATCCGCTCCTGGGACGTACGCTTAAGAAAAGTTGCCCCAAACTTTCTAGCCTGTTTCGTCGGCCCCTCCTCCCTGCCAGACCCGCCCCCCCTGCGGAGCCGGGAATTCCGAGGGGCGGAGCACGCGCCGAGATAGGGAATGGGGGGGCCTTCGCAGGACCCTGGAGACAGAGGCGTGCAGAAGCTCAGTCTCCGGACGGAGGTGGCTTCGTGCCCTTAGCTCTCCTGGACGGACCGTTACCTTTTCCTTTGTCCCGATGGGGAAACTGAGCCCCTGAGCCAGAGGCACACGCGGGGGCGGGGGGGAGCAAAAAGCGCGGCCAGAGGCGGAGGGAAAACAAAGGGAGAATCACGGACAGACGGAGAGGGGGACGGACACACAGAGACAGACCAAAGTGTAGATCTGGGGTCTGGCATTCGGGGCGCGGGGGGTGTGTATCGAGAAGATCGGGAAACGCGAGGCGAGGGCAGAAAGCGGGGAGGGCGGGGGAGAGGGCTGGTGGAAGCCCGAGGGAGGAGAAGGAGGGAGGAACTTCCCAAAGTTGCAAAACATGGCTACCTTGCCTGCCGAGCCGAGCGCGGGGCCGGCGGCCGGTGGGGAGGCGGTGGCGGCGGCAACCGAAGAGGAGGAGGAGGAAGCGCGCCAGCTCCTGCAGACTTTGCAGGCAGCCGAGGGTGAGGCGGCGGCGGCGGCCGGGGCCGGGGCGGGCGAAGCGGCTGCGGGAGCGGAGGACTCGGGGTCCCCGGGCGTCCCCGGGTCACCCCCGGAGGCCGCTGCCGAGCCGCCCACGGGCCTCCGCTTCTCGCCAGAGCAGGTGGCGTGCGTTTGTGAGGCGCTGCTACAGGCGGGCCACGCTGGCCGCTTGAGCCGCTTCCTGGGCGCACTGCCCCCGGCCGAGCGCCTACGTGGCAGCGACCCGGTGCTGCGCGCACGGGCCTTGGTGGCCTTCCAGCGGGGCGAGTACGCCGAACTCTACCGGCTGCTGGAGAGCCGCCCCTTCCCCGCCGCCCACCACGCCTTCCTGCAGGATCTCTACCTGCGCGCGCGCTACCACGAGGCCGAGCGAGCGCGCGGCCGCGCGCTGGGCGCAGTGGACAAATACCGGCTGCGCAAGAAGTTCCCGCTGCCCAAGACCATCTGGGACGGCGAGGAGACCGTCTACTGCTTCAAGGAGCGCTCCCGCGCCGCGCTCAAGGCCTGCTACCGCGGCAATCGCTACCCGACGCCGGACGAGAAGCGCCGCCTGGCCACGCTCACCGGCCTCTCGCTCACGCAGGTCAGCAACTGGTTCAAGAACCGGCGACAGCGCGACCGGACCGGGACCGCCGGCGGCGCGCCCTGCAAGAGGTGAGGGGTCCGGGAGGCGCAATGGGGACATTCTAGCAACCAGCCTCCTCCTGCTTGCCCGCTGCTGGAGTCACGGCGCCGGGCTTCTTGGAACTTCCCGCTCACATCCCTAGGCCTCCGAGGAGCGTAGGGACTAGGCGTGGACGGATCAGGCCCCCGTCCTGGTCCATTTCTCCGGGCACCTCAAGCGGAGGCCCTGAGGCCTCTTCCTGCTGCTGCACGCAGAGCTCCAAACCAAACCTCTGTGTTCGGGATCTCTGTGGGGCAAACAAACAGTGAAAAAACGGGCTTTTAAAGGGGGTGGGGGAGGGGTCTTTGCCCACCCCAGCCCGGGTAGGGGTCGCTTTCTGGGCTCCTTCGCAGCCCAGCCCTTCCCGGACCGTTACTCTTACCCACCCCCACGCCCCCTCCAGCCTAAACAGCGTGGTCGGTCGCCTGCCTTTGTTGTGAAACGTGAACCTTCCCCGGCTCCGGTTTCCCTGTAACCCAAGCCCTTCCCCTCCCACCCCGTGCACTTGGCCTCCAGCTCTTCTCCGACGCCTCTGGGGAAGGACGCTGGGAACTGAGCAGGCAGCTGCCTCCTCACTCTCCAGGCCACGCGCCTGCCTACCCAGGGGACTTGGGGGAAGCCCAGGTGCACTACCCTGCCCAGAGGCAAATGCCCCGGGAAAGCAGGGCGTTCTGCGGGTTGCTCCAGGGTTAGCTTTCCCGCGGTAGTGGCTATCAACGCAGGGTCCTTGGGTGGCCTTGGAAGGATCTATTACCCCTGAAATAGTCCACAAGAGCTTGGGCTGGGGCAGATGGGGAGGCAGTGGCCAGCCTCTGCGCCTAGGAGAATCTAGCCCTCGGGATCACAGCTCACGACAGTTTCTCCCTCCAGCGAGTCTGATGGCAACCCCACTACCGAGGATGAGTCCAGCCGAAGTCCTGAGGACCTGGAGAGGGCAGTGGCCCCAGTGGCTGCGGAGGCCCCCACCCAGAGCTCCATATTCCTGGCAGGGGCCACCCCTCCCACTCCGTGCCCCGCCTCCCCCTCCATCCTGGTGAATGGGAGCTTCCTGGCAGCCAGCAGCTCCCCAGCGGTTCTCCTCAATGGCAGTCCTGTCATCATCAACAGCCTGGCTCTGGGAGAGGCCTCCAGCCTGGGTCCTCTACTGCTCACAGGAGGAGGGGGTGCCCCTCCACCACAGCCCAGTCCCCAGGGGACCAGTGAGGCCAAGACCTCCCTTATCATGGACCCACAGACTGGGGAGGTTCGGCTGGAGGAGGCTCACCCTGAGGCCCCTGAGACTAAAGGGGCCCAAGTGGCTACTTCAGGGCCAGCTGGAGAGGACATGGCAGGGCCCCTGCCCCAAGTGGTACCTGGCCCCCCACCAGCTGCATCCTTCCCTCTGCCTCCAGGACCAGTGCCCACTGTGGCTGCCCCCCAGGTGGTGCCACTCTCCCCACCCCCCGGGTACCCCACGGGCCTGGGCCCCAACTCCCCGCTGTTGAACTTGCCCCAGGTGGTGCCCACCTCCCAGGTGGTGACCCTGCCCCAGGCTGTGGGGCCATTGCAGCTGTTGGCAGCTGGGCCAGGCAGCCCTGTGAAGGTGGCAGCCACGGCAGGCCCTGCCAACGTACACCTGATCAACTCTGGGGTGGGCGTGACTGCCCTGCAGCTGCCTTCAGCCACCACCCCAGGTACCCTTTCCCTAAGGCCTGGATGGAGTCAGGGGATGGCCTGTCCTTGGGTTCTGGGAGGGGGAAGCATATCGTCTCTGGCATATCCCTATGCCCTCTGCCAAAATACCCCAAAGTTTTGGCCGTACCCTGAGGGAGCCATTTGCCTGCCTTCCAGCAGCTTCAGTTCCACCTGCTGTTGCCCAGCTGCTTCCAACTCTTACCCATTTCCTCTCCCTACAGGAAACTTCCTCCTGGCCAACTCTGTGTCTGGCAGCCCCATTGTCACAGGTGTGGCCGTACAGCAGGGCAAGATCATCCTCACAGCCACCTTCCCCACCAGCATGCTGGTCTCCCAGGTCTTGCCGCCAGCCCCCAGCCTGGCCCTGCCCCTGAAGCCAGAGACAGCCATCTCAGTGCCTGAAGGAGCCCTCCCAGTGGCCCCCAGCCCGGCCCTCCCAGAAGCCCACGGCCTGAGCACACTTTCTGCACAGCAGCCAACACCCCCCACTGTGGCCACCTCTGCAGCCAGTCTGCCCTTCTCCCCAGACTCCACGGGCCTCCTCCCCAGCTTCCCAGCAGCCCCTCCAGAGGGTCTGATGCTGTCGCCTGCTGCTGTGCCCGTCTGGCCAGCAGGGATAGAACTGGGCACAGGGACAGAGGGGCTGCTAGATGCGGAAAAGGGGCTGGGAGCACAGGTTCCCCACACCGTGCTGAGGCTGCCAGACCCTGACCCTGAGGGGCTGCTGCTGGGGGCCACAGCAGGCGCTGAGGTGGACGAGGGCCTGGAAGCCGAGGCCAAGGTCCTGACTCAGTTACAGTCGGTACCTGTGGAAGAGCCCCTGGAACTGTAACCAGCCCAGCTTCATCACCTCTTCTGACAATGGTGCTCAAGATGCAGGGACAGTGCCTGGGGGGCTGCAGTCTGAGGGTCCTAAACACACTACATCCCTCCAGCCTGGGTGACCTCGAAGTCCTTGAGGTGCCAGGGAACATGCTGTCCACTCCCTGTCCAGGACTCTGTCCCTCCCTCCCTGGATGGGAGGCCTCTTACAGCTCTGTCTTTGCTCTCTCCTGCCATATGTAGGGGGGTCCTGACGTGGGCTCAGCAGTCCTCCACCTGGTACTAGCTGCGAGCTGAAGACCCTGTGGAATGGCCGGCTCTCCCTCTTTCTCCCTAACACACTATTAATAGCTTCACCAATACCCAGTGTTCTCAGAACTACTTGGAATCCTAGGGTGGAGGACAAAGTTCTGGGCCCAGAGACTGGCAGACCGGACCCTTCCCCATGCTTCTCCCTTCTTGCTAAGAAGGGATGCAGGTGTAGGGAGAGTGGGGTCTTCCCTTCACTCCTCTGGACTAAAGCCACATCACCTCTAGCCCCAGACCAAAGATTCCCTTGTCCCCGGGGCAACCCTGACCTTGTGTCTAGTTTGTATCCTAAATCTTTATTTTTCTAGGACATGTTATGCCTCCATTTCAATTAAAATAAAGTTAACAGAACCACCAGGGCCGTGGGTCACCTTCCAAACAATTTGCCCAAGGACAACTGAACAGCAGCAGCCCTGCCTGAGACCTTGGCTGTCTGACCACTGCTTCCTGAGAAGGGGACTCATGGGGAAGGTGTGGGCAGCAAGGTGACTTTCAAACTGCAGGCCCTGGCACCAGGAGCCTCCAGATTTGGGTGGAAGGACCACCCCAGGGCCAAATGAGCAGGGGGACACCAGAGGGCCTGCCCTGTCTTCTTTGCTGGCAACAAGGATTCCACTTGCTTTTATTTTGTTTAAAACAATAAATAGTCTATAAATAGAACAGGGCGGGGAGGGGTGAGCTGAGCATGAACGAGTTGAAGTCATTTGATTCTGGGGGCAGGAGGGGCAGAGTGGAGTCCCTGCTTCCCAGTGTCACCTGCCTGCATTTCATCTAGGGTTCCCTTCCACCCCAAGGTTCCTCTAATAACCAGGGGGTAGAAAGGGGGCACAGAATCTCAGGGGTCAATAAATATACCTCCTCCCCAGTCCCCCGGGAGCTGGCCCAGGGACCCACAGTGGCAGGGGCTGAAGCCCAGGAGGGAACAGACGCGCGTCTTCACCACAGGCTCCCGGTGTCCAGGGAGTGCTGCGGAAGCTGAGGTGAGGGAGCGCGTCTGGGGCGCACGGCCCTCTCACTGTGGGTGAAGGGGCGGCAGTGGGGGCAGGTCCGGGGTGCTGTGCGCCTTCTCGGCCAGCAGCTGGTAGAAGGGCTTGGGGGTCTCCCAGTCCTCGTCCTCGCTGCTGGAGTTCTCCTGCTTCACGATGCGGTTGTGCTGGCGGCTGAACCTGCGGGCCTTGATGCTGGGGGGAGAGGGCGGGCAGGCGCTCTCACCTGGCACCATCACTGCCCCACTTCTGGTCCTCTGGCCCCAGTCGTGACCGAGGCCTATGATGAGTAGGAGGCCAAGCCCTGCTTTCCAAGTCCCAGGCTAAGATGCAGCCAAGGGCTCCTTTCCGTAACCCCACTCTTCACGGGGTTGTGGGGTGAGAAACTGCATGCTCATGAGCACTTCAGAGGCGGCCAGTGGCAGTGCTCTGGAGTTGGTGGAGAAGACAGGTTTTGGGGAGGCAGGGATCAGAGGCAGGAGGGAGGAGGCCAAGTGGCAGGAATTGAAAGCCAGGCTGTGAGAGCTCCAGGTGGCAGGGCATGGGGAGAACCTGGGAGCAGTAAGGTCCAAACCCCAGTGAAATCATCTGCCTTTCTCAGCTACGAGGTGACACCTCTCTCTGTCACCTCCAAGTCTTTCATGAAAATTCGTGACCCCCAGATCCCTCAGCCCAGTGAGTGCCCACCCTGTTCCAGCCCCACAGGCTCAAGGCTCTGAACCTGAGGGGAGGGCTGTCACTGGCTGCTGGTGCCACTCCTCATGGGGCCTCTGGCAGGGCTTCTTACCAATACGGTCTCCGCTCCTGCAGGGTCATCACTCGCCACAGCTGGGCCAGTTCCTTGGTGGCCGCTGTGGATGCGGTCCCAGGGCAGGCTCTGGAACAGGAGGAGCAAGAGAGGTGGTCAGGAGAGGCCTGCAAAGGCCAGCAGTGAGGCCACACAGGATCCCTGGCCTTCTCCAAGCCTCAGCTTTCCCGTGGGCACCCTCTTCTGTCTCTGCTGCCCACAGCCCCCATCACACACCCTCTGGAGCTGAGATCAAAGAAGGAAAAGGCATTAAATGGCTGTTTCCAAAGGAGAACCCAGTGTCCAGGAGAGTGGGGGACCTGCTGTCACCACTCCTCAGGCAGCACCTGGATCTTCCTGTACAGAAACCCACTGTCCACTGTGGCTTGGGACACTCCCAGGCCCTGGCTTCACTCTGGCAGTGGCTGGCTCAGCCTCTTTTCCACAGGGGCGCCAAGGGGGCAGACTGGACTTGAGCCAGAGCTCCTGGGTGACCTCGTCCCCAGCATGCTGGAGAAAGAAGCCAGTCCAGGAGAGTGGAGTTGACAGCATCCTTCAGCCCTAGAACCAACCACATCTGAAGGCAAGCAACACCGGCCATTTGTTAAACTTATCTAAGCCAATTAATTTCCTATCTTCCCTCAGATCTGAGCTGGTTTCACTGTGTGCAGTTGGAAGGACCTGATCAGTATGACAGGGCAGGGGGAGCACTGGTGGCGGGTTCCAGGAAAGGGCAGGTGAGTCTCAGAAGTGGAGACCACACAATCTAAAGGCACAGAGTGAAAGCAGGGTCCTACCCAGGGCCACCAAGGACCCGCACCCACCGGATGTACTGCTTCCGGTTCATCCTGCAGAACATGATGAAGCCATTAACACACTTTTTCTTCATCTGGGTGGGGCACAGGGCTTTCTTGCTCTCCTTGGGCTTCGCGGGCCCCTTGCTGGCCCGGCCCTTCCTGCTCTTTCTCCCACCTGTGGGCAGGGTTGAGGCCCTCCGGGTGGGGGTCCACGTATAGTCGTCACCCTCATCACTAGAGGACTGCAAGCCCTCAGGGTCGGCCTGCATGTCCTGGACAGAGGAGAGCGATGAGTGCCAGAGCAGGAGACGCCCACCCGCCTCCACAGGTGCCACCCTCTCACCTCTTCCTGCCCCCACAGGGACTCGGAGTCACTCTCCTCAGTGCTGGGGCTGGACTGCACCTTGCTGGTCTCACACAGAGAGAGGTAGCAGTGGTCCAGCGAGACGGAGGACTGGCACACACTGTGGGAGTCAGGGGGCTCTTCGGGTGCCTCTGGAGGTGCGTTCTGGGCCATGATGAGGGAGAAAGATGGAAGGGGTGGGGGCGGGGAATCACCCCTCACTCACTAGTTTCCCAGGACATGACAGGAACATCAGAAACGCTGATTAAATCCCAGCACTTAGGGAGGCTGAGACAGGAGGATCCCAAGTTCAAAGCCAGCCTCAGCAATGGCGAGGTGCTAAGCAACTCAGTGAGACCCTGTCTCTACATAAAACACAAAATAGGGCTGGGGATGTGGCTCAGTGGTCGAGTGCCCCTGAGTTCAATCCCCGGTACCAGAAAAAAAAAAGACAGGCTCACTGTCCACAGCCTTCGGACACTGGCGCACAGGTTCCCACAGCAGGCAGGGCCAGGCAGGAATGCCTGGGGCATCCCCTTTCTTCCCATCCTGGGGCAGCATTGCCTCCACCCCATCTGTACCAGTGGCTTAGTGGCTGTGGTGCTCTGGGAAGTCTTGATTTCTCTGAGTGTGAATCGCATCCACAACACAGTGGTTGCAATACGGGCCTTGCAGGGCTGGGGAGAACCTCACACGGCGCTCAGCACTACCAAGAGCTCATGGCATCTATTTTTGTTTCTGCCACCAATTCAGCTACTCATTGAGGTAACACTGGAGGAAGAATCTGTCGAGGACTAGCGCTGGTGCTGTCCTCCATCGATAGTGACCTTCTGCAGCAGGGGGTGCTGCCCTGGTGGGACCAGGGCCCAGGAGGGTGGCAGTCCTGGGTTGGTCTCTATTCCAACTGAGAATTCCTGGGGCCAATCTCTGGTTTCAGGTTTCTCACCTATCAAAGGAAGCCAGGAGACCCCCTACTTGGTAGAGTAGTTATAAAATTATGCAGGGTCTTTCACAGGTCCCTGGTGACCAGCAGTCAGTGGTCAAGGGTGGGGAGATGCGTGCAGAGGAGGGTGTGGCTGGGAAGGACAAGGAGAAGCCCGAGTGGATGGATGGGGGAGGTGGCTCGGCGGTGGAAGGCTGCTGGGAGGGGGCCGAGGGGAGGGTGACAGATGAAGGGCTTCACCTACCTTCTCCTGGGGTGCCTCAGGGGTGCAGGCAGGAGGTGGAGACTCGGCCTCTAAGAGCACTTCCTCAAAGAGACCTGCTGGGGGCACCACGGTGCTGGCTGGGGTGGCAGCTTCTCCCCATACTGAGCCTTGCCCTGCCGTCCCCACCCGCTGGAGCGCTCTGGCCTGGCCTTCTCCTTCCGTGTCTCCTACCCCACGTCCAAGTCCAGTTCACAGGTCAGCTGCCATGGGACCCTCCGCCCCAGGGCAGAGCGTATGGCTCCCTGCCCAGGCTCCCGGAGCCTTTCCCTCCCCTGTGCTGGGCTGTGGGCTCCTCGAGGCAGGCTGGATGGGACTGGGCTCTGGGCAGCCGGGGCACCACACAGGCCTGAGCAGCTGGCGGGGGTGCTCCATGTCCTGAGGGATCTGTGCCTTGGTCCTGCCCCGGAGGCTCACCTTGGGTCAGGTACTCATTGCCATCCTCCAAGATCTGTTCTGGTAGCAGTTTTCCCGGGGAGCTGAAGAGGGAAGGGCTCAGTCCTAGGATCTCACTTGGGTGGCCTGTCACACTCCAGTTATTGATCTGGGGAGGTCCCAAGGCTACTGGGCTCCCTAAAGAGGAAACACGAGGCTCAGCGATATGGTCAGAAATCGCTGTCCCCTGTAGTATAGATGGCTTTGAGGAGATGGTGCCAGACACTGAGGCAAGGTGGCTGTCATTTCTCACTGGGTGTTCTTGTAGACAGATTTAAGAGGCACAGTGCCTGGCATTATTTTGGGGATGGTAAAGGGAAAACAGTCATCATAATGGGTCAGATCCAATAGATTGTATCTACCTACAGCTCTGGGTTAAGGAAGATTCTGAGGTAGTGTCTGGGCTCAAGGGAAAGAATGGTGATTGATTAGCAATGTCTGCCATGGCCACTGGTATCAGAGTGACAGCAGGAACAATGCAGTCCCCGTCCCTGTGCCCGGCAGATCCCCATTCTCTTTCCCACTTTCCCCTGCCATAGATATCCTCAGAAGGAAGAGAGACAGAGTTTCAGTCACCATGGGGGCTGCCCTCTGGAGTCCAGGCAGGAAGCCACGGGTCCGCATCTGGGACCTCCTTGTCCACCTCCTCACTGGAATCATAGAAGACCAGCTTCTGCCTGTGAGAGGGGGGGATTAAGAGGCAGACATGGAGCCCTGAGCTGGGGACAGCGGTGTGACCCCTCCAGTGTCTCCTGTGGCCGGCTGTGTGCAGGTCCCAGGGAGCTCGGTCAGCTGAGCTCCCAGGGTTATGAGGAGAGGTGAGTTGGTGAGCAGACGCTGATGCCAGAGCAGACACTGATGCAGTGCTGTGAGAAGGGGCTGGTGAGGGCAGGTGGGAAGGAGGACCTCAATGAGGACCTGCAGGATGGGCAGTTTCCCAGGTGGACCCAGGGAGTGGGCCTTCCAGGAAGAGGGACAAGAATAAAAAGCTTAGAGGCCAGGGCATGGCGAGCATTCTGTGTTAGGTGTAAGAGTCACAGTGAGGGCAGGAGAGTGGTCACAGAACATCTCCAGTGCCAATTAAGATAGCTTCCTCTAAGCCAAGCGCGGTGGCTCAAGCCTGTAATCCCAGCACTTAGGGAGGCTGAGACAGGAGAATCACAAGTTCAAAGCCAGCCTCAGCAACGGCAAGGCGCTAAGCAACTCAGCGAGACCCTGTCTCTACATAAAACACAAAATAGGGCTGGGGATGTGGCTCAGTGGTGGAGTGCCCTGAGTTCTATCCCCAGTACCAAAAAAAAAAAAAAGATAGCTTCCTCTACCTGCTGGGCGCCAAGGAAGGGTCAAGGCCAAGCTCCGTGTGTTAGAAAAGCCACTCTGTCAAGTGAAGATGGGCTGGAGGGGGAGACTGGAGGCAGGGAGGCCCATGGGGAGGCTGTGGGCACGTTCTGAGAGATGGAAGCCAGACTCTGCTGAGAGCTCAGAGCAGCCAGCATAATGCAGGCCCAGGGCAGTGCTTAGGGCAACTGGCAGAGGATGAACACTGGCCTCATTTCTCAAGACCCCTCACCATGCCGGCCCATACTCCTCTGCATCGCCCACCAGTGCCCTTAGAGTGCCCTCACCTGGAATAGGGGTGTATCCTGTTTAGGAAATGGATCCCTTCAGCCCCTCTCTGGGCCTCGAAGGCAGGGTCAGGCTCTCCATCCTGGGCACTGTTTGCACAACAGCAGCCTGGGGGGCAAATTAGGATGACTGCTTCTGTGGGTCGGGCCAGATTCCAGGACTCCCTGACACAGGGAGGTGCCAGGTTCTGCCACCCAGCTTCCTGTTCCACCACCCTGACCAAAACCTTACACTGTAGGACCTCTGTGTGAGGCTGGGGGGTGCCCAGATCACCCCCAGGTTTCTTGAATCTCACATCCCTATCAGAAGCTGTAATGAGGATAAAATCCTTAAGTGGAACAATAGCAACAATACTGAGCAAGAAGGCAGCGCTTACTGTGGCCAGTCCTGTTTGAAGCACTTGAAGTCCTTCCTGTTCAGTGACCCTTTGCTGAAGGGCACCATTATTATACTGTAGGTAAACTGAGGCACTGAGATATCAGGTTGCTTGCCAAGATCATAGCTAGCAAGATCTGTGAAGCCCTCCCTCAGCCCTGGGCTTGGTCAGATGCCTGTTCTGGGGCCAGCAGCCTCCTGGGCAACCCAGGAAGTCTGGATCACTCTGGACCATCCGCATCTGGTGATGTGGGTGATTCCTTCATTGGACTGTGACCTTAGTCCCTGATGTGCCAGGAGCATCCTGCACATGGCCTGACCCGGAGCAGGTATTCAGAATGGGGGCTACATGAATGAGTGTGAGGCCAGGCCTGAGTTTAAGTCCCCTCTCTCCACCCAGCTCTTTGCTAGATGCATCAGCATCCCTGTTTTGGATGGTGGAGTGACAGGGCAATCAGGAGAGACAGTGTGGCTGCGTCAGGTGAGGTCTGCTCAGGAAACCCTGCCCTGTCCCTCTTCTGTGACCTGAAGCCTAACAGAAGGGTAGCCCTGGTCTTCCTCCCTTACCCACAAGAGAGCCTGAACTCAGAAAGTAAACAGAAAACAAAACCATAAGCTCCATGAAGTGAGGGGCAGTGACTAGTCTGATCACCACTGTATCCCCAGCTAGACGCAGGTCCCCAGAAAAGAGCTTGTAAATGAAAGATGAAACTCATGGTGAGGAAAGGGACCAACTTGCGATGTCACCAAGGACGATGTTCTCAGCTATATCCAGCAACTTCAGCTGGGATCTTCCTCCTTCTCCATCGCCTTGAAACGAGGCAAATGCAGCTTTGAGGTCACACCAGGGGTCGGGACATCTTGGAGGGGTGGTGATCCCCCCCACGTTTCCTTCTTTCTGGTCTGGGGACGTGGTCACCAGCTTCTCAGGTTTGTCCAGAGCCAGAGAGCGGCGAGGTTTCTGGTCTCGGGTCTGACGTTCTAAAAGTGCAGAGAGATGGGTGTCAGGGGGCCCTGGGGGGTGATCCTGACTATCCCAGAATATGGCTCAGGTGGGAACCTCCTTTGCTCTGGGGTGACACCGTGTTTTAAAGTTGTGCCTGGCCTGGTCACTCACCAGCCCTTCCAGGCATGCTCAGATACTCAAGCAGAGGTCACTTAGCCCAACTCCTACCTGTATACCTTGCAAGCTCTAAAAAAATAGAAGCTGGTCTGATGTTCCACCACAGACAGAGGGCACCTGACTTTCACAAGGTATAAAGCACAAGAATAGGAATATTTTTAAAGCACTCCAGGTGATTCAGATGTGTACACAGGGAGTCACTGATTAGGTCCAACTCTTTTTTTTCTTTTTGCTATACTAGGAATCCAACCCAAGGCCTTGGGTATGCCAGGCAAGCACTGAGCTTCGTCCCCTGCCTCTCCAGTTCCCATTTTACAGCCACAGAAACTGAGGCCCACAAATGAGAAGTGGAGCAGGTTAGTGGCATGTCTGGGGCTGGCCCCAGGACACTGCCACCCACACGTGGATCTTTCTACCAGTGCACACACCCCAGTTCTCTGGTCTATAAATGATAACTGAGCACAAGGGCAATAAACAAAAACAGCAGCTGCACTCCTGGGACCTGGCCAGTGTCCCATGAGCTCTGCTTGGGCAGTGTGTGTGCTCCTTCTCCTGCAGCAGGTGCTGCGTTTTCCGATTAGGAAGCAGAGGTTCAGAGGACAGCAGCCCACCCCAGGCCGCTGAGCTCCTCCTAGGAGGGGTAGGAGCTGGACCCTGGCATAGCTTGCTGAGCAGGCCCCAGGGCGATGGCATCCTGGGGAGGGAGCCCTGCTCCCTTGCCCCTGCTTCCTGTTCTGTTCCACTGACATCTCATACCTGGTGCTCGGGACAGCTGCTTCTTACGAGGTTTCCGGCAGGGCCCCCAAAGACGGGACTTCCGAGAGCAGGGGGAGCTAGAAGGGGTGGAGTGTTTCCGCCTGGCTGGACCCACAGCTGGGTTCCGACCCAGCCCTGCTGGGACAGAGAAGGGGACAGGTCAGATCCCAGTCCTCACCCTAGCATGTCTCCTGCCCTCCAGATGATGCTTCCTAACTCTGGGGTGGGGCGGGCCCCAAGCAGACCACAAATGTGGGAACCCAGGTGGGAGGACACCAGACTGTCCTCAGGTGCACAGCCAGGAGAAGCACAGGGGAAGGTCAGGTTTCCCCAGGTCACTTGGGCCCGGGCCAGAGGATGAGCAGACTCACCCCTTCCCAATACCATTTCCTCACCCCACACCTGTTCCTCTTCCCACCTTCCTCTGCACAGTGAGGGTGCCACCATCCACCTGGGCCTCTGCCTCTGGCCTCTGGAGTCTTCCTTATTAACATCTCCCAAATTCACCACTTCTGTGCACATTTCCAGCTATAGTGCTAGATTGGGCTTTGTTGCCTTTTGTCCAGAGACACTTGGGAAAGTATTCTCTCTGGTATCCTTGATCCCAGCTTCTCCCTTCACAACCGGTCCTCTGGATGTCATGGACCCTGTTCTAACAGAACAGAACACCTGCCAGATGTGGCCTTGTGTGTCTAGAATCTCAGCTGAGGGAGGAAGCTGAGGGAGGAGGATAGAGAGTTTGAGGCCAATGCCTGGGTAACAGACAGGGACTCCATCTCCAAAACCAGATCTGATCATGACTTTCCCTTGCCCAAAGTCCTTCATTAATTCTCATTCTCTTCAGCTCTCCCTCTGTAGCTGTGTATCAGAAACCCTTCAGGACCTCACCCTGTTCCCCAGCCCCTGCTGGGCCCCTCCAGCCTCATCTCCTGCTACCCTGCCTGAGTATCTCGCACTCCAGCAACTCTGACAGCGCTGGGCACCCCAAAGAGCACTGGGTATATGAATATATGTATATATTTAAAATATTTCTTCTTAGTTGTAGATGGATACAATACCTTTATTTTATTTATTTTACGTGATGCTGAGGATCCAACCCAGTGCCTCCCACGTGCTAGGCGAGTGCCCAGTGCTCTACCGCTGAGCCCCAACCCCAGCCTCCTGTTGTTTCTCCCTGTGATTTAATCCCTACGACAAGCTTCAGTCCTGACCTGGCTCGGGAGCCTGCACAGGTCAGCTTGGTGCGACATGGTTCCTCCAATCACACTCACTACTTGCCTGTCCCCAAGCGTCCCACCCCGCATGGCCTCCTCATGCCTGCACACTCTTGCCCACATGGTTTCGTTTGTCTGGCAGGGTCCCCTTCTCCTGCTGTCCTTGGAAGCCCCTCCTCTAAGCTCCCACAGCATCTTAAACAACTTTCTGATGGTGTCCCCTCCACAAAGCTGTGATATTCCAGGGCAGGGAGGGGGACTGGACTTGTCTAAGTCACTCAATGTCCCCAATGGCCAGGACATTTGGCATGTAGCAAGCACCAGGAAACATCACCTGAACTGCTTACCAAGTCCACCTTCCCCAGTGCTGGTGTGGAATTTGAGCAAGGCCTTGGCCACATCGATGCTTCTTTGGAGGTACTGAATGTAGTGCAGGACATGAAGCAGAATCTCCTTCTGCCCCCAAAAGAAAGACAGGATTGAGCACATGAGCCGGGCACTCAGGAAAACATGAAGCTGCTAGGCACCAGACACAGGAAGCCCTCAGGCCCCTACTTCCCACCTATCCCCGAGCAACGCCTCAGACTGTTCCTGTTCTACTGCTTAGATCTCTTCGAGGCTCAGTGAGGTAGAAGGGTCAGCCCAGGGCACAGGCTTAGAGTGCCAAAGGGACTCGGAGAAACAGGGTAGAAAAGCTAGAATCTGGACTAGGGTCTGCCTGCCTCCTCATTGTTTTCTGGCACATACAGCTCAGCTTCTGGCCCCTGGCCCTTTGCTCATGCTGTATTCCCTGTCTGCAAATCTTCCTCTTCTCCCCATGAACTCTGTCACCTCTACCCCCTCCTGTGGTCCTCGGCAGCATGCCCACCTTCCTGACCCCTCTCACCCAGGCTGGCTCAGCTGCCCTCCTCAGCTCTCTCGTAACACCCTGGGCCGATTTCCACCAGGGCACTTGCAACGGTGTTTTATAATTATCTGTTGACATGTCCTTCACTCCCACTGACCTTGAACTAGTTGACAGTGAAATTGTGGCTAATTGATTTCTGTATCTCAAGTATATAGCCAGGGACTCTTGGAGGAATGGAACCTCCCCACAGCACCAAGAGGATGCCTCCTGCTCGGTGGGTAGCATCACCCATCCAGTTACCTAATGCCTCCCGAGTTGCTATTGGAGACACAAAGCTAAAAGAGGTGTGTCAGGGTAAACTAGACACATTTTGTTTGCCTTCATGGAACTTCCAGTCTAGTGTGGGCAACAGCCCCTAATCAACTCACAAATCATTTAAAATTACCAACTGTATGATAAGCATTATGAATAAAAGACCATAATAAAGGATCCCAAAATTAGGGTGTCTGGAAAGGCCTCTTTAAGGAAGCAGCATTTAAACAGGCCTGAAGAGTGAAGGAATTATTCTGGTCACATGGTGAGGGAAGTTCACCAGTTTTGAATCAAACTGAATCCACAGAATAATAATAAAACAGAAATAATCTCCTAAATTTCAAATAAGGAAACAGGGTCTTATGAGGGGATTTGCAGGAAAGTATTCCATAAAATACAATATAGACAGTCAGTCAGTGAAATGATTTAGTAGTATCCAAAGAAGGATGCTATAACATAACTGCATAATCTAAGAAATAAATGCGGCACAGCCAAGAGAACATTGGTTTTGAAGGACCTTGGTCCAATCTGCCATTTACTGGTTGTGCATTAAAAACAGGTCATTTTCTGTACTTCTTCAAGTCTTAGTTTTCTCATCTGTGCAGTGGGAATGAGGATATTCACTGAGCTCTGAGGACTGTCATTAGGCTAAATGATTAGAAGACAGGGTGGTGGTGCCTCCCTGTAATCCCAGTGACTCAGGAGGCTAAGGCAGGAGGATCACAAGTTCAAGGCCAGCCACTTTGTGAGACCCTCCCTCAAAATAAAAAAAAATAAAAAGGGCTGCATGTGTAGTTCAGAGGTAAAATGACCCTGGAGTCAACCCCCAGTACCTCCCCACAAAAAAGACTAAATGATTAGTGTATATAAAATTGTCCAGCACAGGGTGTGATACATTGATTGCCTAATAAATGCTTGGTTGAAGACTGAATGAGACCACATTTATCAGGTTCTCTAGGGATTAAAAAAAAATATTGCTAGACAGTGGGTTTTTTCAAGAGCAGATACTGTCTTTTTCAGTTCATTACCTCTAATAACAGGATTGGCACAAAATTAAGTCTTTGTTAACCGTCAAGTAATTTATAAATGTTACTTGTTATGGCTAGTCTAAAGGTTGTGTGCAGAAAGCAATTGGGAATCACCACAGGATTCAGGGCAGAAGCTCAGTACTTGATACTTGAGGAAGGTGGGCTTGGCTGCTGCCCCTGAGATTTGAATCCCAGGGACCTTTTAACTGTCTCAACAGAGGGCATTAATTCAGCCATTCAATAAACACTACTGAGCTCTGCGGGACAGCAGGGTTGAAGCACGGGGCTTTGGAATGACACTTCTCTCTCACTGCCCAGCTGTGTGCCTCTGGGCAATGTGACCCCTCTGTACTTCAGTTTCCTTAAACCAGTGAGCCTACCCATACGTCTCTCCCAAGCCTTGTGGGAAGATTAAATGAGGACTCATATCTAAGATGCTTAGCATTCAAGGTCTGACATCTGGAACTCTCAGTAAGTTGGGAGCAGCTGTTTCTGCTCTCTGCTCTAGGCTGGGCCCTGGGGGCACTGGGGTAGAGATGTATCCCTTATGGTCCTTGCACTGGCACAACGCTCCATCTAAAGGAGTCAGAGACAAGGAAACACTCGTGGTACTATGCTGAGGGCTTTGGTGGTCAGAGGGGAAGTTTACAGAATTACATGGGGTAGGGAGAAAGTACTTAGCCACAGTGGTGTGGAAGGACACTACAAACCTCCAGTCTCAAACACAGGGAAGCCACACTCAACAGTTCATGAGCACGTCACAGCCCTAGGACTGGCCAGGGTGTCACCAGGCAGAGACAGGTTTGACCATGAGACACTGGGCGCTGACTAGGATGCAGGTGGTACAAGCAGCAGGGAAACCATGGCTAAACTTGAGGAGGAGTAAAGACGGGGAAGAGGGATTCCTAACACAGCTGAGGATAAATGGTGAAGAAAGTATGCTGAGACCTTGGAAGAATTCCAAGGGATGTGGTCATTTGGTCAGTTATGAAATGTTGCCTGTCCCCTGACTAGTCCGTCATTCCTCAAGGGAAGCGGACCGTGTCTTTATCATCTTGAGCTCCCTAAGAGCCTAATACGCACCTATGCACATCAAATATGCAATGTTTGACAGAGGAAACAATTCCTCAAATAGTTCACACATAAATTCCAAAGATATCCACATTCTAGTCTCCAGCACCTGTGAATATGCTGCCTAATATGGCAAAGGGGACTCTGCAGATGTTAAGGATCTCAAGATGGTGATTACTCTGGAGTGTCCAGGTGTGCCCACTGAAATCACAATGGTCTTTATAAGAGGGAGATGGGGGCGGGGGAGGGTGAGGGGGTCAAAGACAGAGAAGGCAACGGAAGCAGTGAGAGAGGGGACGGCTTTAAAGATGCCAGGCTCCTTGCTAGCCAGGGCCCTTGTGAGCCGGGGAGCGTAGGTAACTTGTAGAAGCTGGCAAAGCGAAAGGCAGTGGACTCTCCCCTGGAGCCTCTGAGAGGAACCAATCCCACCAACACCTTGTCTCTTCCAAACCAGTAAGTCTGATTTGGGACATCTGACCTCCAGTCTATAAGAGAATAAGTTTGTATCTTTTAAGTCATTAAGTTTGCCGTGATTCGTTACGGTAGCCCTAGGAAACTCACAAAAGCACCTACTGTTGAGAGAGATTTAAGAGGAAGATTCAACATGACCTGGTGGTTGATGGCATGTGGAGGACAGGGAAAAGCTCGGGTTTAGGGTCAGGCAAATCTCTCCAAGACACCCACTCCTCTGAACCTCTGCAAAGACAAGTCGCACATTCCAGTTAGGATCGGTTGTTCCTGTGTTCAAATCTTCATCTTCCTGACAGATTCTGAGTTCCCAGAGGGCTGGGTCTCAGATTTCTTTGCCTCCGTTGTTGCAACCAGACAGCTTCTGGCACCCAACGATATTTCCAGAAAGGGCTGATGAGTGAATGAGTATGTGAATGAATGAGAGGAGCTAAAGCAAGAAACATCACGTCAAGCCTTCAAGATCTGAGTCTCATATTAGGTTATTCCCACTGGGAGCAAGACGTTAGCTTGGCACTGTGTACATTTACTGAATAGCCTATGGGGATGCCCAGAGAAACCACACCTAGTCCTACCTCACAGACACAAAACCCACAGATCCCAAAACAAGAGACCTGAAGAGGGAACTGACATTTATTCAGGGCATGCAATGTGCAGGACCTGTCACAGGTATTGTCATTTTGGCCTCATGATATCTCTGGGTCGTAGGAGTTATTTTTCTTTGTTTTAAGCCAAGAAACCTGAGGCTTAGAGAGTCTGAATTGCCTCAAGAAGCTGACCAGAGTTCTGTAGCTGTGAGCCAGCAGAGGCTCTGGCTGCTGGGCTGTGGATTCTGTTCTTCCCTCCCAATTCCTCTGTCTCTTCAATAAAAGAACCCCCAGGCTTCTAGTCATGGGATTAAGACTCCTAGAAACTCCTTTAGAGAAGGACCATTCCCATTCCAAGACCAACACTGAGAGGGTCTGCTAGGTTTTCCCGGCTTACTGCTATCTGAAGACCTGTCTCCCCAGTTTGCCTCCTTTACACCAGTCCCGCACCTTGGTGAGCTTCTTGGTGCCAGTCTTCGGGGTCACAGGTAGCAGCAGTGCCAGCTCTTGCAGCTTGCTAGAGTGGTTTTTCTTCTGATTCCTGTTTTGGGACGAGAGCTGGATTTGGTTAGGACATCCAAAATTGAATTTGCCATTTGACCCTCAAACCTCCTGCCTTAGTGTTCTCCCTCTGAAGGCTGCCCCTGCCCCGACTCTGAGACACCCAAGACAGAGTCCCAGGCATTGTCTGGACTTCTTTCTCCTTAACCCCTTTACCAGTTGGCCACCAAATCCTGCTCCTCTCTCCCTTCCCTTCTCTCTATCTTCACAGCCCCACTCTAGTCCACCCTGACATCCTCCTGGGTCTCCCAGCCTCTCATCTGGCCTCCTCCATCTACTCCCTGCTAGAGGCAGGGTGGGCTTTCCTGCTTCACACCCTTCAATGTCATCCCATTGTTATGTGTCAAGTTTAAACCCTTAACATGGCTCATAACGTCCTTCCCACCCAGCTCCACTGACCACTCTGGTCTCGTCCTTCCTTTGACTGTCTCACACGAACTGACCTTGGTCCACAGGATGGGTGACGTGCTGATGTGAAGCTGCCCAGACCCTGCGCTCACCTGTCTCTAACCCTGCACAAGGCTTACAGCTGTAGGGAGCACCACCATGTCCCTAGCACCTAGAACAGAGTCTGGCACACTGTGGGAACTCACTGCATATTGGATAAATTAATGAATAAATAAAAGCATGAAATAAGTTGACTCCTGGGAACTTGCAGAAATTAATCCCTGAATTCATGATTTATAATATACCCATGAAGCCGGGCGCGGTGGCGCAAGCCTGTAATCCCAGCACTTAGGGAGGCTGAGACAGGAGAATCGCAAGTTCAAAGCCAGCCTCAGCAACGGCGAGGCGCTAAGCAACTCAGTGAGACCCTGTCTCTACATAAAAACACAAAATAGGGCTGGGGATGTGGCTCAGAGGTCAAGTGCCCCTGAGTTCAATCTCTAGTACAAAAAAAAAAAAAAAAAAAAAAATACCCATGAACACACGCCTCCACCCCTCTTTCCTAACATATGGAGACACAGAGATGCTGGAGCCTCTCTCCCCAGTGACACCACTGCCACTGCCTGTGCAGCTCCTCTGGGGCTGCCCAAGTACCTCAGTGCCACCAATCCTTGTCCCACCTCCCCTCAGGGCCCACTTCAGTTGCTACCTCCCTTGCCCCCACTCTGAATGTCCACAACAATTTGTATCACCTGCAGCATGGCCAAGGCAAAAACAAACAAACAAATAAAACCAACCAAACAAAAACCTCCCTTGATTATAAGGTGCTTAGCTCCAGTTCCTAACCAAACTCCAAATTCCTAAAAGAATCTTTCTGTCATCCATTCATTCAGCAGTTATTTACTGAGCAACTACTTTGTGTCAGGAATTGTTATAAAAATAAATACAGTCCTTTCTTCTTGAGCTCAAAGTACAGTCAGGGATAAAGTAATCAACCAAACCATTATAAAAACAAACATAAAATTGCAACTAGGACCAGAGAAAGCTCTATAATTTTCAAGGAGGAGCATTGCAAATGACAAATGGAGTCTTGTGCCAAGAATTAAGAATTGCATGATGGGAGAAAGCAAAGAATTAAACTAATGATCACGTATTTCTAAAACAAGAGTACTATGTGACTGCACAGGGGAAACGTCCATGAAGTTGGCCTCCTCATGAGAATAAAGGAGAGGCGTTGCTTGGTGTTATGGAAATTTACAACAGGGGGCTATGACCTAATAAATGAAGGGCTTGTAATAGAAGGATTTGTCTTAATCAACCAGGTTTTCCTGAAGAAATAAACCTGACTAGAACCTGTTCTGAAGGATGAGTGGAAACATGCAGGTGAAGAGGGAAAGAAAACACTGCAGATAGAGGGAACA
>PVHX01010914.1:0-67221 GCA_004024805.1 Geosciurus inauris
TACTAAATATATTCTGATAGACAAAATATTTGAAATGTTGATGTAAGAGTTGCTAAGAACTAATGAGATCAACATGGGTAAAAATGTTAGAAATAACTAACAATATAAATACCCACATATGGCAATCTTAAGGAGAAACTTTTAAAATATATTTCTACTTTCAGCATAATCAAAACAAACACATACTATATTTGAAGTGGTTAGAGAATGTATTTGCTCTTTACTACTTTTCTTGTAGTGTATAAGAATGCCAAGAACACAGGAAGTAATCAATACAGAAATAATTTTTAGATATACCCATAAATGTGTGAGCTGGTATTTTCCATCCCATCTATACTTAGGTTGTAGTACATTTTAAATTTATTTTCACTTTAGTTTTAGTGTCATTCTAAACCATTCATTCAACAAACATTTACTAGTCACATAATGGGAGAGAAAAGCCCTGGGGCTACAAAGACAAAAAAGATATACTTCTGCTAGTGATCTAAGGAGAGAGCCTCGAAGATAAACAGCTAAGGTACTGTGTGTTCTTATGCTGATATGACAAACATTAAACTTAGTGCTAGTACCAATGAACTACCCAGTATGAAGTGAAGAAGGTAAACCCATAAAATGCCGTGAATTGAACACATATTATTATAATTCAACACAATTTAAGAATAAAACACAGGATTTGGAAGACTTACTGAGTAGCTTTGACAATGTCACAGTTACTAGAATCCTCTATAAGAGGAAGAACATCTCTTGCTTTGGCAAGTTCTTTATTTTCGTGCACACAGATGCCATGTCGACCAAATCCTGGAGGGTGAGGGCCATGGCTGTGATTCCTGCACTGAAGAGTAAGAACAATTTGACAAAGCGTATAAAAGAATTAATGTCATATTTGATTACATAATGAAGGATTTGCTACCAACAATATATTAATAAATTAGAATTGTTTGGGAATCACAGGTGTATCCTAGGGAGTATTTTATCTTCATTTTGTTCACTAGAAAAGATACTTAATATTAGAAAAATCTAAATGACATATTTTGTCATAAAAAAAAGGTCAGATGAAAATGAACAAATGGACCTTGTTACTTGTTGTGAGTAAAGGATCATCGCTAATGACATCATAAGAAGGTTGGCGTGCCCCTACTTTGGGAGGTTGTAGTAGACACACTCTAATGATACTCACCAAAGAATCAAGCTCTTGCATTATTCTTTCCCTTGTACAACCTGTGACTTGCTTCTAGCCAATAGAGTATGACAAAGATGATGGGACAATCAATCCCACAATGATGTTATCTAAGACTGTCTCAGAAAATTCTTCTGCTGGTCTTGAAAAAGTAAGCTGCTATGATATGAGGGAGCCTGTGAGAGGGCCACATGAAAGGAACTGCAGGCAGCCTCTAGGAACAAAGGTGTTCCTAGCTGATAGCCAGCAAGAAAACAGAGGCCTTGATCATACATCCACAAAGATTTGAATTCTGCCAATTACCCACATGACCTTGGATGAGGACCCTGAATTCCAAAACAGGATATAGCCTTGACTGTAGCTTTGTGAGACCAGGAGCAGAGGACCAAGCTATTCTGGTCTCCTGACAAACAAACTAGAAGGTAATAAATAGATACTGTCTTAAATCACTAAAATGTAGTAATTTGTTCTGCTGCAATAGAGAGCTAACATAGAAGCGAATGCATAGTTCTGTGAGGGTAAAAAGGGTCATTGTTAAGACAGTCCCATCTGAATCAGCAAATGTTACATTCAGATAACCTATCAGAAACCGGAGCAAACAGCAACCTTAATTATCAAAATCTTGAGTGTTTCTAATCTCAAAAACTGAGCTTAGATCTTTGCAGAAACCCAAAAGAGAATTCTTCAACATTACTTTAAAAAGCCCACAAAATCCTAATCTAAGAACAATTATTCTATAAATTGTAAATGTCTTTTGTTTTTCCTTTTCATTACTATTGCTTTTGGAGTACATTATCACCTCCAGGGCAAACAATCAATTTATATCAGCAATTTTGACAGTTGTCAACAACTCTGTTAAACTATTTGGAGGACAAGCAGACAAGAGAGGTTAAAATTATTATCACAAATGAGGCTCAATGAATCACTTTCAACATTGGAAACAGACCTAGTTTTACTTGAGGGAGAGATTCTTCCAGCTGAAGAGATATTTAAGGTTTCCTAAATGTACAAATATATCAAATATACTTATTATTTACAATTCAGATTATAAAGTGTGACTCTACGATGATATTTCATACCATTCACTGATTGCAGAACAATCAATCTAATTAATTTCACAATCTACACAAATTTCCAAAAGGAACAGATTTAAGTTATTCAACATCAATAAATATATTGTTTTTTCTAAAGAAATGACAATTTGAGGTACAGTACAACCTTCTCGAATTATTATTAAGCAAATTAACAGGTACCTGGTCTAAAATTTAAAAAGCCAATAAAAAAATAAATAAAACAAACTAAATTGATAATATCTTCAAAACAGTTTCCTTGGGAGATTATTAGCTATTCCAATGACATTAGCTAGATATGTTTTTAGACTTTCCTTGATAAAACTGTCCTCAGAGCACAAAAATTTATGTTTTTAAACTCTTAAAATATTGATATACCAATATAAAGGAGTGCATAAAACATATGCACACAAATGGATTTCTTCTTTCATACAGCATAAAGGAATAAATATAAAATGAACCCTATGACACTATCACTAAGGTCAAGAGACAATACTGCCAGCACCTAGAAGACCGCCCCCACACATGCTATGCTTTATCACATTCCTACACTAAAGGAACAGGATTTTTTTCTTTATAGTTTTATCCTTTATATATGCAACACTAGAAAGTATGGGTTTAATTTTTATATAATGATATCATATATGTATCCTTTATAACTTGTTTTGCTTAATATTAGACTTAGAAGCTTCATCTATGTTGTTGTGAAAAGCTACAATTAGTTCATTTTCATCACTGTATAATGTTCCAAAAATGTTAACATATCATAACTAATTTGTATTTTAACAGATAAAAATAGCTAAATACCTGAATTATTCCCAGTTTTTGGCTATTATAAGCAATATTGTTATGAGCCATCTTGTATGTATCTCTGGACATACATGTGTGTGCATATATATATTTATATATATAATTTATATATAAAAACACATATATGGAAATTATATATAAATACATATGTGTATATAAGTACATATACACACACGATTCTCAAGAGCCCAGGATATGGAAATTTTTGTGACTCTAATCCTTACCAACACTTGGTATCATCAAATGTGGTAATTTTTGCCAATCTGATGAATACAGACACACTGTATTAGTTCTAATCTGTATATGCAAGATTGGATTTAACCTTTTGCTGCTTGCTAGGGAGAAAAAAAAACGGTGAGCCTTACCATTGTCCTAACAATTTCAGAATTGTGGGCACTCCAAGGAAAACACTTCTAGAGCCCAGCAGCCTCAGTATATTGAGACAGAAATTGGAAATTAGAGAGGGTGAGGTGGCTTGGAAGCAGATTTCAAAAGGGAAGTGAGCTAAGTAGGAAAAAACGGCCTTCAAAAATATGACAGTAGGGCTGGGGTTGTGGCTTAGTGGTGTAGCGCTTGCCTCACACATGTGAGGCATTGGGTTCAATCCTTAGCACTACAATAAATAAAAATAAATAAAGGTATTGTGCCATCTACAACTAAAACAAGTCTTAAAAAATGTGACAGTAATATATAAAGTGCAACTCTACAAAGTGATGTAAAAAATTGGAGATTTGTAAGTTAAAAGAACTACCAGAATTTACACATGGTAGAAAGATGTCCCAACTCTGACCAGCCAAAATGGAAAGCCTTTAATGATCTGGGTTATTCTATGGAGGCCTCAGAAGGCTGCCCCTTACTAGTAGGGTTGAACTACACTTGAAGTAAGGTTGCCCCAGAACTACTCTAGCAAGATTTAAGATTAGGTTTCAAAGAACTCAAACTGAGCAGCAGTAGCAGCAGTAATGTAACGCTCTTTAAAGAAAGGCAACAAAACCCAAAACTCAACAACATATATTCACAATGTCCATTATCCAGTCAAAACTCACTAAACATGCCAGGAAACGAATAGTGATTCATAACCAGAAGAACCAGACCTTGAAATTATAAAGATGACAGAATCAGTGAGGGGAAAAAAGAACATTAAAACAGCTATTATAACTATGCACAAATATTTAAAGGAGAATAGCAAAATGAACAGAAAAACTGAAGACATAACAAAAGATCTGGTTGGAATGTCTACAGATATAAAGCGATTTCTGAAATGAAAAATTATGCCAGATAATATTAAGAGCAGATTAGCTAGTATAGAAGAAAAGATGACTAAATTTGAAAACACTGTGATAAAAAGTATCCAAAATGAAGCACAGAAAGAAAAAGACCGACTATGTGTAATTGGAGTTCCAAAAGAGGAGGAAGGAATCCCTTTTTTAATATTTGAAGAAATAACCCCAAATTTGGTAAAATTCAGCTAGTAGAAGCTCAACAAACCCCAAGAAGGGTTGCCCAAAAATCCTATACCAAAATATATTAAAACCAAATCACTAAAAACCAATGATAAAGGGATAATCTGAAGAAAAATGTTACATTATATCCAAAGAAATAAAAAAATTAACTCAGATTTCTCATTAGAAACAATGAAGCCAGAAGAAAATGGCACAACTATTAAAGAGGTAGAATGAAAAATGTAAATCTGGAAAATCTAGCCGAAATATTCTTTGAAGCCACAAGCTCATAATCTCAGTTACTTAGTAGGTTGAGGCAGGAGGACCAAAAGTTCAAGGTTGGTCTGTCCAACTTAATGAGACCCTGCTTCAAAATAAAATGCAATCAGAGAAATGAAAAACTGTGCTCCGTGTACAATGAATCAAAATGCACTCTGCTATCATGTAAACCTAAATAGAATAAATAAATAAATTTGAAAAAAAACTAAATAAATAAATTAAAGGGCCGGGGATGTAGCTCAGTAGAGCGTTGCCTGGCACATGCAAGGCCCTGTATTCAATCCCCAGTACAGAAAATTAACAAAAAACAAACAAACAAACAAAAATCCTTTGAAGATAGAGGTATAATAAAAACTTTTAGACAAACAAAAGGTGAAAAAAATGTCAGCAGATCTCTATTCCACAAGAAATGATAAAGGAAGTTTTTTAGACTAAAGGAAAATACCAGATGGAAATCAGGTTGAAACAAAGGGATAGTGTGTCAAAACTATGTGGGCAAATATTTTGTATGTGAACTGACATTTTCTCATTTTTTAAAATTTCACTCTGATAGGGATATAGAGCCACAGTGTTGTTAAATATCCTATAATAGTATCTGAAGATAGACTATGATAAATTGAAGGTATATAATGTTACCCCAAAGCAACTTCCAAATAAAGAGGTATAAGTAATAAGCAGATTGTAAAGATAAAATACTTTTAAAATATTTGATTAATATAAAAAATAAAAAACAATGAACAAAGTACAGAAGGAAACCAGCAAAAATTACAATTATATCTTGATACTAACTGCACTAATATGTGAAATGCAGTCTTAAAACTCCAATTATATACTGTCTAGAGAAATTCAATTTAAATATAAAAATATACATGGTTGATAAGAATAGAAAAAGATAAGCTATGGAAATATACTAACCTAAGCCATGCAAAAATACTAAGCATAAAGAGCACAGTGGCTATCTTAAGAAAGTAGATACCACAACAACAAATATTGCCTGAGATGAAGAAGGTCATTTCATAATATTAAAGAGGTTGCTTCATTAAAAAGAGAGAACATTAAATGTATATACACTCAAAGAACTAAAAATATAAATACAAAGATTCACAATCATAGTTGGGGATTTCAACCCTTTTCTCAGAAACTAACGAGTAAACAAAAACCACATAGGATATACAAGTAAGAGTCCTCTTCACAAACGTGGCCAACTACTGAGCCACATCCCCATCCCATCTTTGCCCATTTTTAAACAAAGTTGTTTGTTTTCTTACAATTAAGTTTTGAGTTCCTTATATTTTACATTCTTTTGCAAGAAAGACTTCATATTTCCCCCTGGTCTGTAGTTTCCCCTTTTTAAAAAAGTCTCTTTCACAGAGAAGTTTTAAATGTTGATGAAGTTCAATGTACCAATTTGTTCTTTTACAGATGAACTGTACTTGTGGTGTCACTTTCTAAGCACTACTTTTTTGAGATCACAATTTCCTCTAGAGAAAGTTCTCCCCTAGAATTTCCAATGCCTATACTGCCAGGACACTTTTCTGCTCCTGTCTGCACTGATGCTCACTTGCAGGGCTGACGTCCATACTAAACCAGGGGCAAACAAGAGGGGGAAAAACGTAAATTAGTTACTGGTTCTGTGGTTTTTGAATTCTGATCTTCTTCAATCTAAATGCTACTTTGCAGAATCCTTAAAAGAGCTACTATGATCTGCCTTCTGTCCAGGGTTCGGAGCAGCTTTCGGTGAGTGTGGAGTGTGCTTACTCCATCTTACCCAGAGCCAGAACTACAATGCTCTCTTGAAAAGGGAAATTCTGATTTATCTAATAATCAAACACACTGCTAAAAATAAATATGTAGCTAATTAAAATGTAAATAAGAACATTACGTTAGGATTCTTTTCATATCACAATTATTATAATTATACTCAAATAGAAGGTTAAGGTTTAAGGAAAAGTATTGAATTATACTCAGCATTTCTAGTGTCAATGAGTAACAAAGGAACAAAAAGTGCAACTCAGATTGATAAAAAACATCAGTTTTTTAATATTAAACTTAATTGTTTTACTGGAATTCTAAAATTATGAAATGATACATACTAATTTTAAACTCTAATAATATAAAAGTGAATAAAGGGTCAACAACCTAAACTCTTTCCCTTCTGATACTGTGCCACCAGAGACAACCATTATTAAATTTGATGTATACTTCCTCATTTTATTTATCTATATTTGCTCTTTCACAGATGGATTGTGGACTGTATGTAGATATAACCCACACACATGCACAAATGACATTATATTGCATTCGCACATTTTTAAATCATTTTCTTTTTATATTTATTTTGAAAAGGATAAGATACACATTATTCTTCAACTTACTTTTCTCATGTAACAATATATCATGTAGAGCCTTGCAGGTGAGTAATAATTAAATTATTCCATTGTACAGATATAGTATAATTTATTCAACCATTTTCCTAGTAAGAGATGCAGTTTGATTTCAACTTTTCAATTCCACAAATAATCCTACAATTTATACCTGACACATTCTACTTCTATAGGACTTGACTCCCCAAAACTGTACTACTGAGTTAAAAAAAAATGCATTTGAAGTAGATACTGACCAAATATCCTCCCCAATTTGCACTACCAATAGTAAGATACGTTAAGTGGTCTTCTCCCTACAAACCTTGCCAGAACTGGATATCACTTTACAATCTTGTCAATCTGATGGCTAAAAAATGGCATCCTGTTTTTCATGTGCACACCTCTAGTTGCTGTTAGTTTGAGTGCTTTGTTTTGTTTTCATGTATACTGGCTCTCCATATTTTATCTTATTTGGACCACCTTTTCATAGTTTACCTGTTTTTCTAGTGGATCGTATATATCTGTTTCTGTTTCTAAGTCAGGATGATTAACCTTTTGTTTTTGTACAGATCTGTCATCATAGAAAACTGACTCCTACAGGTACAAATATGTTGCTTCTTATAATTCCTAAGGTGTTAAAGATATCAGTTTCATTTTTCATGTATAAAGTTGAGGAGGACTACATTTTTTTTAATGTAAAGATTATCTACAATTAAGAGCAATTAATTACTATGTATTTATGATGTTCAAAGCATTGTGCTAGGAGCACAGAAAACAGCACTTATTCTTTAGTAGCTCAGGTCCAACAGGGAAGATCAGGGCTGGGGATGTGGCTCAGTGGTGGAGTACCCCCAACTTCAATCTCCAGTACCCCCCCCCCAAAAAAAGAAAGTATGGAACAGGCTATAATTCCTGTTCATGTTATATGTTCTAAGCTAAATTCAGACAAAGTAAAACCTAGAAATGACTATATACTCAAAGCCTGTTTCATTTGAAACCAATGGTCTCCAAAGTGAGACAAGTGTATTTAAGGTCATATATGCAGTGATCTACTAAGTAATGGGAGAAAATGCTAAAATTTCTGTTATAATGACCTCTATTTTGGGCTGGGGATGTAGCTCAGTTGGTGGAGTGCTTGCCTAACATGCCAAAAGCTCTGGGTTTAATACCCAGCACCACCAAAAAAAAGTGTTAAAAATGACTTTTATCTTAAAACAATAAAAAATTAAACAATAAAAAATTGAGTTTTCTAAGCTTTATTAGTTTTTAACACTGGCTGGCAGTCTTACTGATCTGTGTCAAGCAGGTTACTCATTATATTATGTTTGTAAGGTAACCTGAGACAGAGTGTTATAGAACCAAAGGGGCTGACTGTGGGACATTCAGTATATTACATATATATCAGTAATATCTATGAAGAGAATTACATGTATCTAGATGATCTAATCCAACCTGATGAATAAATACTCTTCCAAAACAATCCAAAGTTATCAAAAAGGCTAATTTGAAGCAGATTTATATTCACTAATTTTAATACAAATCTTGCCATGAGCATATAATAAGCTACTAATGAATGAATATAATTTAGAAATATATTGTCCAATCTTATTGTAAGATTGTAATATGACCCAGGACAATATGATTTTGGCAACTGGCTTCTGTTTGCATGTTAAACAGAGGGGAGCAGAAATTTTTGTTTTCTGTGAAGGCAAACTAAGTTAGAAAAAAGGAGAGTAAGGCCATGCAGAGAAATAGAAAACCCATAGTCTCAAAAGGCAGGGATGAGACTGAGTCCCTGCTTCTACAGAATTCTCTCAGCCTCATCTGTCCTCATTGTACTGATGAGACAGGTATCAACTAACCAAAGCCTCCTCACACTCTCATGTTGGCTGTAATAGTGGATAATCCTCTACTGTATTTTTGGCTCCAGTTTCTACATTTGCAAAATGGAAGGGGCAAATCAATATTCCTATAAAATTCCATGGCTCCCATGTTGTATGGTCATGAGAAGCTGTTACAATAGTCACTACTTGTACATTTGCAAAGAATCTACTGCATGCAAACTGCCCCTATGGATACAGAAGTTTAACTGCTACACAGATACCTACAATGTTAAGATAACACAAAAGACTAAGCAAATGCTCATGATGCCAAGCAAGTTTGCAAGAGTTTTCATTAATCTTCATTCAGGGAAATATAAAGAACACTTGCTGAGTACCAACTGCACAAATGAGTAAGACATAATTTGTGTCGCACTTCCTTCATTCATTGGATACTTGCTGAATGCCTACTATGTGCTAGCACTATTCAAGGCACAGGTAGTAAACACAAATGACAAGAACCCTGGTTTTCAAGGAGCTTATATTCTCTTCCCCATCCAGAACACAGCCAAATACAGACTACTTTCAGGCTTTGGATTAAAGAATGTGTGGACTCCAGGTGACAGCAACCAATCAAACAGGATCACTATCATGACTGAATGTCCTGAATAGCGATGAAAAAAAGTACTGTATCAGAAGTCCTAATAAAGTCCTAATATCTAGATTTTGCTACTATTCTGCTTTGGATCTTTGAGAAATAAGCTAATATTCCTGAGTCTCAATTTTACAGGAAACTTACAAGGATAAGACTAGGTCAATGGTCCTCAAACCTTCCCAATGTCATAGCCTCTTTAAAAAGGTTATTACAACTGAGGTCTCTCTAATTAGAGAAATGCTCAGAATTACACAAACTAGTCTCTGTATATAATTTCAAGATATTCACTGACACCCTGAAACTTATCCTATAACAAATTTAAGAGCCTCTGAACTACATAATTCACCAAAAAGCCATCTAGTTCCAAGTATTCTATGACTCTGTTCCCTTTTACCTCCTCTGGTCCACTGAGGATTTCAGTTCACAAATGCCTCAGGATATAAAATAACACGCATATTTTTTTTCCTTGTTGTTTAAATTAAAATAAAATATATAGACAAAAAGTGAGAGAGTGAGAGCAAATGAAAAAGAGGACTCTTCTACAGGATGGGCTAGGAATAAGAAACTAATATGAAAATTATGTAAGAGATATTTGGCTATATCCATGGTGATTTTTTTTTAATGGTATCAGGGATTGAACCCAGAGGCACTTAACCACTGAGCCACATCCTCAGCCCTATTTTGTATTTTATTTAGAGACAGGGTCTCACTGAGTTGCTTAGTGTCTTGCTTTTGCTGAGGCTGGCTTTGAACTCATGATCCTCCTACCTCAGTCTCCCTAGCTGCTGGGATCACAGGCATGCGCCACCAAGCCCAGCTTCCATGGTTTTTTTACAACATAATCCCCAAATTCCTCCATACTCTCCTTCAAGAGGCAGGGGTCTGGGTTCCTTTCTCTTGATTCTAAACTCTTGTGACTGCTTCATTAATGAAATATTGCAGAAGTGATGCTATACCAGTTATCAAGTCTTAGAAACTGGCAGCTTCCTTTTCCTGTCTCTTGAGATGCTATTTTTAGAACCAACCACCATGCTGTGCTGAGGCTCAGGCCACATGTAGCTATCCCTGCTAAAAGCATCAATTGCCAAACCTGTGAGTGTAGACACCCCTAGAAGATACCAGCCCCAGCTATGGAATTACCCCCAGTTTAGGAATGTTTCCAGACGAGGCTTTTGACATTGTGGAACAGAAACACATCAACCCTGTACAAGTCGTGTGAATCCCTGAAACACAGGGTTCAATACCATGACAACAGTGGTTTTACATCACTGTTTTGAAGTGGTGGTTACACAAAGGGTAACTACATCTTTAAGCTATAAAGTATCATGTAATATTTTCTGCATTGAAATGTCATAATCAAATTATTTTTTTAAAGAGTAAATAAGTACTGCTGGAGTTAACAGTGGACATTAAGAGAAAACCAAGATCTAGGCCAAGAGTGAGAGTGAGACAGCAAGAAAGAAAAGGGGATACTTTCTCATACGGAAACCACACTAACTCTGATGAGGGTCACTATCCTGCCTGGTTATCAAATAAAACAGAGGGGGCAAGATATTGATATCTAACAGATAATTATTAAAATTTCTTGTGACATTAACAAAAGTGCCAGAACTGAGTTTCCAAGTTCACAAGATCATTTGTTAAATACCAGTACTAGACCCTATTTTAGACACAGGCAGTATATTAATCACTGCCCTTGTAGCATTTACATCCAGTGCAGGCCAAAGAGATCATTGGAAAGGACCAATTAATATGCCAAATATTATATGCCAAGGAGAAATATAAAGCAAGGAAGGAGGCCAGGGAGTGTTGCTCATAGTTGTGATGATGGGAAGGGCTTTCGATTTCAAACGTGGTGATTAAATGTTACACTGAGGTGACATCTGTATCAAGACTTGAAAGAGGTGGGGCAATAAGTCTTATGCATACACAATGAAAGAGCATCCAGGCAGAGCAAATAGTAAGTACAAAGGCCCTGAGACCAGTGTGGCTGGGGTTCACTCATCAAGCAAGAAAGTAGCAAAAGATGAGGTCAAAAAGGAAACTAGTGGCCAGACTATGTACACAAATTTTGGCAAAAAGTCAACAGCAATGAACTTGAATTCAAGAGAACCAAACTCAATCACAGCAGGAATGTTTTTGTTTGCCTTGTTCACCTAGAATGGTGCTTAACTCTTAGAAGACATTCAAAACACATTTATAGAATGAATGAATGAACAAAGTCTTAACTCTCACTTAGCTGCTTTTTGACTTAAAGCAAGTGACTCCAATTTTTTGAGCCTCAGTTCTTAACTCTAAAATTAGGATAATCATCCCTTCCCACCTCAGAGAATCCTAAAGAGGTTTAAGAACGCGCAAGTGTTTTGCAAACTGTAAAGCACCATAAACAGGTAAGGTTTTTACATTATAATTGAAAAAACTGACAACAGCAATTATTAACAACCAACCAATCTCCCTACCTTTCCTCACTAATTCCCACCTCCAAATCATTCTCTCCCTCTGTCATGAAAATGAGGCAGGGTTATTTTCCCTTCAGGATATGGGAGGGAACTTTAAGCACTTGAAGACTTTTATAAATGAGTGGCAGTTATTAAAACCTGATAAGTTACTCCCTACCAACTTTTCTTTGAGGCTGTCTGAGAAAAAGAATGAGACACAGTTTCCATGTTCGTATTCTACATGCTTTTGGAAAATCCAGGCTGACTGAAAACATTTTTTTCTTCTTTCAAAATGCAAGAACACCCAGTAAGAACACCTTAACATTTTCCCACACATGTTCTTCACTTAAACATACAGCAGACTATTAAAAGGAGAGCTTGAAGAACACCCTCAGGATTGTAGGAGGGTATTTTACAAACCAACTAATACCATCATTTCAAATTGCTGGAAAATCTACCACCTAACTCTAACTGGAGGCAGCTTTGGTTTTTTTCATCTGTAAATGGGATTTCTTCCTAAAGATACTTCAATTCTGGAATAAAAATGCATATAAAATACCTGTCATATGATAAGTACTAAGACAGGCTGAATCTGGGAATCCTTCATTTATTCAATAAACATTAAATGAGCATCTACGATATGCCGCCGATCAGTAATCCAAGAGGTGGGAAAGGTTCACAAGCAAACAGGACGAAATTCTAGTTCTCCTGGAGCTAGCATCTACCTCCTGTAACTTCCTCTACTGGCCCCTCCGTTTCCTGGAACTACATCTGGCTTTTGGTAATATGAACCTCATGCAAAGAAGGGAGTCATTTGGAATTTTGCAGATAGCCATCACACACTTTCCTCCCTCTAGCCTAAACAGTCTTAACGCTTTCAAGGAGTAAGCAAGCACTCTGGGATGGGAACTAAAAAAGGTGAAACAAAAATGGGCGGGGCGAAGGCGGGTTCCCGGGCTCCCGGGCTGAAGAATGAAACAACCGTTCAGACTCCCGGCCAAGGTCAAGAGGGGTTGGTCCAACTCAGGTGTGTCACCTGACACCTCTCCCGGGAACGTACACCGGCCCCCACCCACACATACCCCTGTCCCAGGCCCCACAGTGGTCTGCCAGGCAAGGGGAACTGGTCGCAAGGGGAACTGGTCCCAAGGGGCGCCACGGCCCGGGGATGGAGGGGGGAGGGCCGTCTAGGGCCCCCACCTTTTCCCGGTCGACTCTGAGAGAAGTCCCAGCATCATTTCCAAGCTCCCGCCTCCCCAACCCAGGCCCCGCCGCCCTCGGGAGGCCCCTCACCAAGTTGCCTCACATCCACGCCTCCCTCTCCCCTCAGCCGCTGCCGGACCGCCACCGGAAAGCCAAGCAGGGCTACACTCACCTGCGAGCCCAGCCCCGGCCCCTCCATCTCTCCAGGTAACCGCAGCGTGGCGGCTCTCGGGCAAAGTGGCGGCGGTAGCCCGCGGGCCAGCGCGCCCCAGGCCGCCTCTACTCCCACTTCCTGCTCGCGCCCCCGCCTCCGCCGCCAAGGTCCCAGCTAGTGCCGGGCGCCGTCGATCCGCCTCGGAGAGCCAATCCCCGCCCTCACCCGGCTGGAGGCGGGACTTTCTCGCTGCCGGGAGTCTAGCCCAGAACCGCCAGTTGAAGGCCCCGCCCCCGGCCCGCCTCTCCGCACTCCTCCCTGGCCGGGTCTCCAGCTCAAAGACTGCGTCACCTGCCCCTGGAGTCCTTACAGATGCAGGATTTGGCTGTTATTCCAATGTCAACCACCATCTATTGAGAGCAAACCTGGACTGGGCTACTTAACAGCTACATGTCTTTGTGAAAGTCTCTTTACCTCAGCCTCCTTTGTAAAATGGGGAAAACGAAGGTACCTACTTCAGGCAATTGTCTGGAGAATTAAATGGGAAAAAGCATGTAAAGCCCTTAGTCAAAGCTTATCCTGTGAAAAGGAATCACATTATAGATGGAATAGGTGTTGGCTATGGACATATTTGCCGCTCTCCATTTGTGTGCTCTTAGGCAAGTCATTTCTATCGCGTTCTATGAAGACTCTTTCCTCATAGAAAACAGAAAATATCTGAGTTTCGCCACGACGGCTAGAAGGGATTTGGACTGGAGCCCCCGCCCCTCCTCCCCCCAATCCCCTTCCCTTTTCATAGACTGGAGGAGCTGGCATTTAAGTTCTGTTTAATGGTCTACGAAGTAAGGATAAGTCTTCGTTGTTGCCTTTGGGGAGCACCAGTGGGGGAGTGGAGCTCTTCTACATCACCCAGAACAGGTTGGGGCTTTTCTAGACCGGCGTTTAGCACAGTTTTTTGAATTATTCCTTAATGTGTCTGTTGCCAAACCAAACCAGATTAAGATATTTAGAAGCTAAAAAACTGAAAATCTGATGAACTGAAAATATTTTGACTCTTACCCTTAAAAAAATGTTAAACCATAAGTGTCTAGAAATTCAACAAAGTGCAGGATTTTCCCATAAAAAATACTACTGTGATACAATTAAATTATAAAACTCTTATGATTAGTTTAGTGCACCTGCCTCTTGGCTACACAAGCCCTGGGTTACCCCCAAAGCCCAAATTTACTGAATATGGGAAGTGCTTTGTTCATCTCTGAACTCCCATGCCCTCTTGACACCGAAAAATACTCACCACAATAGTATTGAGTGGATGGGTGGATGTACAGATGTGTCATCAACTTTTAATAATACTAGTAAGGACAAATTGAGTGACAAATAGAAGTTCAAGCTACTTCCTTTAAGAGCCAGAAGAAAAAGCAAGTAATTAGAACTGAGTAGGATCAAGCATTGGGCAAGGCTTCACAGAAAAGAGAAGCTTTGGGTGTGGCCATTTCCTTTACCTAAGCAGAGCTGTTTATTGATCACTTACTATGTGTGCCAGTGTTTTCCATGCATTATGTCTAATCCAGGAGATGGGTGTTATTTTTCTCCTCTCTCAGAAGAAGAAAGAGATTTAGACTGATTCCATAAACCCAAAGTCACTCAGCAGGTAGGTTGGGGAGAGAGGATTCAAACCCAGTTCTCTTACTACAATGTGCTGTGGTCAAAGTATTTTGGTTCTTTCATTTTCAAGGATCTATGTTGAAGTTATTATTACACTTAGGGAAGTTTGGAATCTGCTATTCCAATGCTTTTGCATCAATATCCTAACATATTAGAAGATTCTAGAGCAAATAGAACATTCAACTAATATTCCACTTCCTAATCAGACTCCTTATTCCCTTCTGCCTTTGTTTTTATGCCTCCAATGAGCCATTTCAGATTAGAATAGGCACAACCTTTCCTAATGGTTATATGAACAATAATAGTGATGCCTTTAAGTGTTTTCCTCTCATCTTTGAAAATGTCTCTGTCTTACAGACTCACCCTAGTAAAATAGCATGATTGTAGGAGCACATTCCTGAAGCTGACTGCCTGGGCCTGGATCCCAGCTTCAGCACTTAGTAGCTTTGTGTGCTTGGGAGGGTTGCTAAATCTTTTTGGGCTTCAATTTCCTCATCAGTAAAAATGGGAAAATAACGGAACTTAACAGTGCTGTCTAGAGAATTAAGTGAGCTAATATATAAAGAGTAGTTAGGGGCCAGCCTGGTTCATTCTAGATTCTACATATGGGTTAGTTATTTTCATTTTCATTTTCATTGTCTTCCTCAGGAATGGGCATGGAGGAGAAAACTAAATCGCACAGCTGAGTACTGTCAGGAGAAGGGCTAAGAATTTAGCAGACCTGGCTTCTAGACCAAGCTTTGCCATCACTTTCTGTGTATATAAGTTTCCTAGGGCTGTCATGGCAAAGTATCACAGACTAGGTCACCTAAACGATAGAAAGTTATTGTCCCATAGTTCTGAAACCAGGAAATCTGAGATCAAGTTGTTAAAGCAGGTTGGTTTCTTCTGAGGCCTCCCTCCTTGGCCTGTAACTGGTTGTCTTCTCCCTGTGTCTTCACATGATCTCCCTCTTTGTATATATCTGAGTCTTAATTTTCTCTTCGTATAAGGACACCACTTAAATTGAATTAAAGTCCATCCAATGACTTCATTTTAGAAGTGATTTTTTTTAAGGACCCTACCTCCAGATGTAATCATATTCTGAATAGTAGGGGTTTGGGATTTCAATGTATGAATTTTGGGGGGATGGAGGAGAATTCAGCCCATAACTGTGTGACTCTGGGCAAATCACTTTCCCTCTCCTTAAAATTCTCCTTATTATTAAAATAGGAGTGAGAACAGAGACTGGAAGCACTAATCTCTAAGGTCCCTTTCAGCTTTGATCACGTAATTTTCCCAGCTGAGACTAATCTCTGCTTTTCTGGTACCCTCAGTACTTTTTGATTTCCTACAGGCAACACTCCTCATTCTACAAGAAATATATTAAATTCTTGCTGTGTACCAGGCACTGTTCAGCATTAGGGTCCAAAAAGCAACACAGAGAGACTGGCTCCCTGGCTTTCTGGGGCTTACTGTGTAGTAGCAAGAGACAGACTTTTTAATCAAATGGTCTCCTGTGTTCTTTCCTCTCATAGTCAGCTTTGTAGTTCTTGGGTAGATTCTCTTTCTTGTCCTGGGTCATGGACTACTGGTGTGCTTTGGGCTTTTTGTCTCTATTACGCACAATGTCTGTCACATGGTGAAGTTTAGAAAGAAATGTTGTCCAAGTAAATGAGTACAATTGAAAAAATGGTCTGTAAGATGATGTTAAAGGTGGCTCAACTCCACAGATTACTCTAAGAAGTGATTCTATAATATCTAACAAGTTTTTGATTTAAAAACTCCATATTAGCGACTGATAATCCCAGATGTCATAATATGTGAGACGCATGATTTGTTTTGACTAAATTTCTAACTCTGGCCTCATTTCTTCCACATTCCCTGGACAAGACAGGGGTGTATTTTGAACTGAGGGTTTCTGGATATAATTATTTTGATAGTGGCACCAAAATGATCCTTTGTAATGTCAAATAAATAAATAAATACCTAACAAGTTAAGGGGAAAAAAACCCTACACATCTGTCTGCATAGAACTATTCAGAAACACCAGTTAGGAAATTTCAATATTCTGTGGCACCCAACTGGAGGGCTGTCCTATTGGTAACAGATGTTTGCGGAGCTCCTGATATGTGTCAGGTACAGGATAAGACATAGGAGTAAAGTGGTGTACAATACAGCCCCTGCTCATTTGGAGTTCAATTTGAAGAAGGCAAATTCTGATATAGGCAGAGAAACAGATGAAAAGAAGGACTGGGGAATTAGGAGCTAGGGCAGGAATTCTTAAGTCTTGCACAATCTCTTGTCTTCTACTCATAAAAAAGCAGCACCCAAGAAATGTTAAGAACCTTATACAAATTACCAAGATCTAGTCATGAGATATTCTAAGAACTATCATTAATATGGGATGCATTTCTAGACCAGATTAGGATGCTCTGTTAATTGACTCCTTAGCACCCTCTAATTCTACTATAGGTCCTATAGAACATTTTTGCGTTCACATTTAGAACATCTATTTTCTCCATATTCCATAAGCAGTTCTGTGAGCAAAGAACCTGTGCCTCTCTCAGACCTAAATGTATTCCCAAGGCATAGCACAGTATAGGGCCCATGATGGGAGCCCCTCAGTATTCAGTTGTTGAGTGCATTAACAATTGTCATTCATTCTTATTTATATCCCTAGCACTAGCACAGCTCCTAACACAGGCTAATCCACAAAAATGTGGATTTGCATTAAAGGATCCCATTTCTGGCTCTGTATAGTTTGCAAAACTATATACTTTTGCTTCCACTTTGGTTGAGATTCATAACTGCCTGGTGATTTAGGTGGAGCAGGGATGAGCATCACATTCCATTGACTGTGGCTCAGAGAACATAAGCAGTTGTCTGAGCATATCATGCTAGTGAATGTCAAAAAGCAGAGGCCATGAACATCCAATGATAAGGTCAGTGCTGCCTCCTTGTTGTGACCTTGTCAATACAGTCACTGGCAAGAACTGGAGTTCAGAGCCCAGAAACTAGCTGTAGGTTCAGGGCCTTTAAAACTTGAACTTGTATAAATATATGAAAGAGAAAACCAAACCGAACCAACAAAAAACAAAAACAAAACCTTCATATTGGTGCTTTTTTCAAGGCTATTTTCAATCTCACACCTGTTTGAGGGGAATCAAGGTGGGACATGGGTTGTAGAGCTCACTTTCTTCATCCTCCTAGGAAGACGTCATACCACTTTGAGCCTCCATTTGTAAAATAGGGATTAAATCAAAGAGTGTATGTAATGTGCATACAGTAAGTTCTATATAAATTTGGCTGTTGTTAGGTACAAAGTCAGCAGAGAAAAACTGACATCTTTGGGAAAACTTGAACTTAACAGTGATCACGAACTCAGTTCTAGAATATTCGTAACTTCACAGGAAATAGAATGACCAATGTTTTACTGGCCAAAATTTGTTCCCAGTCTTCCCTCACATCATTAAAATTTGTCCTTAAAGCTTGTAACATGCCATTACTATTGCCAGATTTTAAAACTTTCCTGCAGAAACACAATCAGGTAGATTCCTAATTTTAATAGGTCACCTCTAATAAGAATAATTGTTCTTTTCCCATCACCACCCTATCCTACCCACTGCATAATTTTGATGATGAGAAAAGCTGCATTCCTCTCAGCTCTGTCTTTACCAGAGGAGAAGTCACTGGCTAAATCTCTTGTTAGCTGCTGCTCCAAATATAGTAATAGTGTCCATAGTAATTGCCATGGGGCTGCCTGTGGTACAAGTTGTTCAGGAATATAGAAATCAGCATCATCTGAGTCCCAGTTGGTTAACTGCCATCTCAGTTTCTAAATACAATAGTTCTGCATTGTGCTTTGGACAGATGGTGAAACATGACAAAATCTGGATTTTCTAAATTGAAGGCCCTAGAGTCATTCCAAAGGTCACTAACTCCCAGATGAATCTGACTTCTGGAGACATGGGTTGTGAGCAAGGGAAATAGAGAAGATGGTAGGACAGGCAGAATACTATTTGAATTGAAGGGAACCTACACTACCTGAAATTCCATGGATTAGAGATTCATTTGCTCTTAAAATAAACACATTCAGGAAGATGTGTTAGTTTCCTAAGGCTGACAAAGCAAAATGCCAAAATGAATGGCTTAAAACAACATGAATTTATTTCCTCATAGTTACAGAGGCTAAGAGTCTTAAATCAAGCTGTCACAGGGCAAGGTCACTCTGAGACTCTAGGAGAGGATGTTTTCTTAGCTTCTGGTGACTGTTGGCAATCCTTGTATGCTGGGCTTTGTAGGCATATCATTCCAACCTCTGCCTCTTTCATGAGATTCTCCCTGTCTGTCTTCATGCCCACATTTCCCTCTTCTTGTGTGGATAGCAGTAATTGAATGAGGCTCTGTATTAATCCAGTTTGAAATCATTTTAACTTGATATTTCTGCAAAACCTTATTTCTAAGTGATGTCACATTCATAGGTGCCAGGAGTGAGGATTTCAACATATCTTTTTGGAGGGCAGGATTCAACTCACATTAGAGGGTAAAGGATAGAAGAAAGGAGAATTCATTTAATTCAAGGGCATACCTCTGAAAGGTCTGAAGAAAATGTCAGTTTTGATTTGAGAGTAAGGAGACATGAGCTAGAAGTCATTTGAAAATGACTTCTGAGACTAGAAGGCACTTTTTAGAGGGAAAGGCCAGAGTGTGATGTCATAGTGAGGAATTTTGTATAACCAGGAGCAGTGAGGGTACTGGATCCCTGGAGGACTGGGAAACAAAAACATCAGGAGATGGAAGGAGATAGATTTTAATTATTTTGAAACTTGTCAAGAATCCAGTGAGTGGAGTTACAGGAATCCAGAGCAAACACCTCATATCACCTAGGACAGTGTCTGGTAGATAATATATACTCAGGGCAGGGGAAATAAGGAGACAGAAAGAGAGGAAAGAGAGAAGGATGAGGAGAAGAAGGAGGAGGATGATTGGGGTGTCATCTGTCGATTCTTGGGGCTAGAGTAACTGCTGTTGTCAGCACCCCATAGCACTCTGGCACGGTGCTGCTTGTCTCACTCCATTGTAACTGCCTGTTTGCTTATCTGCCTCTGCCCCTAATCTGTGATTTGTAAGTCAAGGGTCTTCTCTGTTCACCATTGCATTATCAGAATACAAAACCTATACATAATAGGCACTCAATAAATGCTTCTTGGGAAAGGGGGTGAAGATGGTCAGGAATCGCATTCTAAAGACATGGTTGGATAATAGGGGAGAAAGAAGTATAAGATGGTGATTAACCCAGGGCCTAGTGGCTCCCAATTCCCTCATGACTCATTTTCAAATTCTACACATGTCCTTCCCTCCTCCATATTGGGTCAAGAGAAGAATAAACCCACCACTTTTGCTTTAGGGAACTGGGGGAGCGAGGCGGAGCCCACAGCAGAGGTACCAACACCTGCTATATCAGGAACTCAAACGTCTTGAGGCTGTGGAGGCTACATATAACCCATCCATGAAGATCTCACAGGGCTGGCATGTCCCTGGGGTGGGGCAGATCAGAACAGAGAACCAAAACATGGTATTGCTGGGTGACCTGAATATAGGACACCAGGGGCCAAGCTTCCAAATATGATTAGAGCTGAGCCACATCACAGACCCACAGAGGGCCTAAGGCAATAGTTCCCCCTTATCCTGGATCAGCTTCCTTTTCCATTAGCTGGATGCAATAGCTGCCACCTGGTCTAGTAGATGTGGAGGGAGTGAAAAGAGTGCTGGGCTGGTGCTTCAGAAGCCTTCAAGTCTTCACACAGTAGTTTTCTTACCTGCAAAATGGAACTTGAAACACTGCACACCTGAACAGCACTTTGGACTATGGTGCCACAGAAAAGCCATCAATTTTCTCAATTGCCACAATTGAGAAAGAAGGGAATCCTCAGTTCCAAGACCAAGTTGGTTTGCTCAGTCCTCAATATCTATAGACACCTAGAGGAGATTGTTTTCCTGGTGTAGGACAAGCTGGACTGCTGTCTGTGGAAGGGAGAAGCAGTTCTACATTGTTTCCTTAGAGGAGAGCCTGGGGCAATGGACTAGTAAGCAGCGCAGGAAGAGACGGAAAGAAGCATGTATGAGATACGTTCCCAGAGCTGTGACACTCTGCCCTCATGCCCCTTGGGTCCTCTTTTTCAGGTAATTCACTTAAATTCTGAGGCATAATATTAAAATAAGTGAAAATATTATCAAACAAGCAACGTCATCTTAACTGAATAAAAATGGAGTATTTAGATGATAAACATAAAACTAAGAATTGGAACATCTGAGTTAGATTAAAACAAAGATGCATAAAGATTTGCAAAACATCCTTATGACACATGCACATTATCAATACATAGTAGCTTGTTCTATTTTATTTTGAAATAATGTGTCACTTTTCCTCCTCCTCCTCCTCCTCCTTCTCCCTCCTCCTTCGTTTTGGCTGATTTGCTATTTGGAGTTAGTTGACCCAGAATTGTGGGCCAGATGTACAAGGATTGTAACTTCAGGGAATGGGTGGGTGGAAAGAGAAAGACAGAAGTCATTTCATAGTGATAGGGTCTTTAAAAATCCTCTATCCAACCTGTTCCCTATGTCAGGGTTCCCTCACTCTCTGGCATCCCTTAACAACTATTATCACTATCTCCTTGAATACCTTCAGTGATGGGATACTCACTACTTTCCACCATTCCCATCATATTGAACAGATCTCTACCTTATGACTGATCCTGTTTCTGCCTCATGGGGCTGCATTAATTCCATTGAATTCTCTTTTCCACATCGTAGTCCATTAGGTGCTTGAGTGAATGATGACACTCTGTGTTGTCCTTCTCGTTAAACATCCCCAGTTATTTCAACTATTCCCATTAGAACCTTTTTTTGGCAAAGCCTCTCTGAAAACCAGTTAACAAGAAAGTCTGGGGAATGTAGTTCCAGGGTCCAAGCCTCTATGAAATAGGGAGAGCAATCAGGCAATCCAATGTGCAAAATGCTAGATCTTGTTCTAGGTCTAGAAATGAGCAAGATAGATAATAATAAAAAACCACTCTTCTGCAACTGATTTCTAGCGGGGAAGGATAGACAATAAAAAAGCTAGTTGATGAATAAAGAAGATAATGCAGCAGAACACAAAACATCACTTGGTCTCACTTTTCTAGAGGCCAAATGTGAGGTGCATATTAATAAGTGCTTTGTTAAGAGTGATCTCAGAAATACCTGTTAGGGAGTAGAGAAAGCAATGGTTAATTTTATGTCACCTTGGTGAGACTATGGTGACCAGTTGCTTGGCCAAACACAAGTGTAGATATTGTTAAGAAGATATTTTTAAAGATGTGACTAACATTTAAAATCAGTTGCATTTCACCCTATATAGTATGGATAGGCCTTTACTCAAATAGTCAAAGGCCTTAAGAAAAAAGACCAAGCTATTCAAAACCAGAGAACAAATTCTGTTTCCTGATAGCACATAGAAATTATAATCTTATGATTCAAGACTGCAACATCAGCTCTCATCCAGATCTCCAGTCTCCAGCTTGCTGAATTGCCCTGTGGCTTTCACACTTCTAGCCCCAAACAGTGCATGAGTTGATTTCTTAAAATCTGGCCTGGTGCAATGGTGCATGCCTGTAATCTCAGCAGTTTGGGAGGCTGAGGCAGGAGGATTGCAAGTTCAAAGTCAGCCTCAGCAATTTAACGAGGCACTTAACTCAGCCAGGTCCTGTCTCAAGTATTTAAAAAGGGCTGGGGATGTGGCTCAGTGGTTAAGCACCCCTGGGTTCAATCCTTAGTCCAAAAAAATTCTATCTCTTTATCTCTCTTTTTTATATCGGCTGTTTCTCTTGGGAACCTTGATTAATACAGGGAAAAGGGATGTGATTTCAGTCAAGGTCTAATCAGCCTTATGCCTCTGTGAACTCTGGAATTATACTGCACTCTTGGACTGGGCTTTGTAGATGTGCATGTCAGTTCCTGGGGAATCCTCCAGAGAAGGTCATGAGCACACTGTATGCACTTACTTTGACAATTGACATATTTTTCTTTGTGTATCTTAAGGCAATCATATTTTAATTCCAGAAGGTCACATATACTCCAGGGAGGAATAATATGAATAATGTACAATACCTACAACATCTATTGACAAATTAGAAGATATTTCTTTAGTTAGAAAACTAGCTGTAGGCCTCGAGGGATATGGAAGTTGGCTTAAGGACATAGGAGGTCTGATTTTAGGTTCCAGGTTGGCTAACTCACCATGTGACCTTTAAAAAAGTGTTTTCTTTCTTTGAACTTGATTTCCTGGATATACCAGAGAACTAGCTAGGGCAGTAACTAGTTCTGTTTAAGCCAGTTCTCCCACTAACACCCCCTCATCCCTCACCTTCACTACCAGGTAAGTGGTGCTTCCTCTGGAAGCTTCCCTGATATCCCTGAGAAGCTATATGCTTTCTTCTATGTTCTCCTTTAGGGTTCTTAGTGACCCTTTATTATTACATTATCCAAGAAAAATTCTTCACTTTTAGGAAAAACACCCCAGTTTTCCTGGGACCAAGGAGGCTTCCTGGAACACTGTCTTCTCGGTGATAAAACTGAGACAGTTGGTCATCCTACATTTTTGTCTTTTCTAACCATGGATCCTTGGAGATATGGGATCTTATCCTACTTGGCATATTTGTTGCTGAGCAGTTCTTACACTAAGTAGTGCTAAATTGTTTTTAGGGTCATGGCAGTCAAGAGATAATATCCTCTTTTTTTTTTTTTTCACCTAAGTCCAGAACCCATTAAGATGGACACACAGAAAATTCAGGTACATAGAGATAAAAGTGCTGACTTTACTAGTGATGAAAACTGATGTTGGAAAAGGGTCTTAGGTCTTCTAGCCAGTGGTCCTAAAACTCCACTCCCTTAATTAGGGGCTTACCCAATCACAATTCTCAGTAGTCCTGGATAACTGCAAGAATCTGAGTATGTGAATGCATGGAACAGAGCAAAAGCAAAGTTCCCTGCAGGCAGGCAGCTCCCAAAGGGAAGAGCAGGAGGCTACTGAGTATGAAGAGCTTGTCTCTCAAATTCTCTAAGCATTCTTTCTTTGAAATAAGTGAGGTAAATGGAGGAGGGGGAAATAGAAAGGAGAGAAAAATGTCACTCCAACTTCCTTGCACAAGGAAACACAAAGTCACGGGAAAGGAGAACTTCCAGAATTGACTGAGTGAATGAATAAATCAATCACGAGGATTATTGCTGCTCATTCTTTATCATTTGATCATTCATTGTAGAGGCTGGAGCTGTTGCAGCTCCATCATCATCAGGCCTGCCCAGAGAGGACAGTGGACAACAGCATCGACATGGAGGTCATCTGCTGAGATCCCCCTCAATTGCTGACTTGACTACATGAGAACCTTCCTAAGCAGTTGCTTTGCACCTACCTGACTTGGACTTCATTAGCTGCTCTTCCCCAGAATTTGCCATAACCACATGGACAAAGTAGTCATTGATGTTTTCAGGACATCACCCAGTCTCAAAAACAGAATGCTTACTAGTTTGTTGGATGAAATATTTTATTTGCTTAGGATGGAAACGTTTGATCTTGTTGGGATGGTAATGAAGTTGTGTAATGCTCAGGTGAGGTTCCCTAGGGGTCCTACATGTAAAGACAACTGTTATTTGAGGTTATGTTATGCTGGAAAAGATTTGGTTCAACTAAAGGACTGTGGAAGTCCTGCTTATTTTCGAGCATTCTGGTGCCCCAACTCAACTTGAACCTTATTTCCCAAGGATAATCAGCAAGGCCTAATAAACCAGATAAACCCACTCTGAATGGCACTTTTATTTTCTTAGCCAAATGGAAAGTGGCCAAGTTCTCAGTTCTACCCAGTTAATACCTGTAATAGATACACTTGATTGAGCAGTGCATTAGTGGGCTAGAGATGAGGCCCATGCTGGCTCTGACAAGGAATGCAGCATGTCTCTGGGTGCATGGGTGAATGGGAGAGGCATAGCCCTAGGAGTAGGGTTTTTATTAATTTACGATAGACTACCAAACTTAGGTCCTCTGTGTTTGCAGCTTGTCAACTGTGAATGGGGTAGGGACGCATTGGGTTAAATACCTTCTGGAATCTCTCCCAAACCAAATGCTGCACCACCAATCATCCAGCATGTCTAGCCTGCTGGAAATCTTCACTGAAGCTGTTTTGACATGGGTTTTTTAGAAGGCTCCATGTCCTCTGTGTCTTCTTGCAGCAGGTGTTGCAAGAAATATGACATGTGTGGAACATTAACACAAACATATCAACTCACGGTTTAACATGTGCATTGTAACTATCTATGACAGCCATCTTCTGAATCCTCAGATATTAACATTGCAGTCCTCCCTGAGTCATATTTCATAGCCTCTCCAATACACATCCATCCAAGGAGATGATTTCATTATTAAGAATTTTATTTCTCATAATGGATTTTCTCTTCTAACTTAGGCTCCACAGGCAGGAGCTGAGATTACATGATTTATTGCTTTTAGTTTGCTGGCCTTGAACTGTTCTTCCTGTGTGCTAATTTTATGGCACCATCTTTTTTTTTTAACATTTATGTTTTAGTTGTAGGCGGACAGAATATCTTTATTTTATTTTTATGTGGTGCTAAGGATTGAACCCAGTGCCTCACGCATGCCAGGCGAGCACGCTACCACTGCACCATAACCCCAGCCCTTATGGCACCATCTTTACCAGCTTATTCCAGAGGAGAAATATGCAGGCCTAACATCTTCAAAACAAAAAATAACAAAAAACATTTTTCTTAGAAAGAAAGGCTCATGTTTGCTCAAAATGCTATTATTCTGTCTCTGGGCTGTTGAAAATGGACTGAAGGAAATATCAGGCAAATTACTACTGATAGAAAATGCAGGAGACTAGTTAATTCTCAATTAGTATCAATTTAGAATAAAATCCTTATGTAGTAAACATCTAAGCACAGTTTTAATAAACTTTAGATTCTTCTTAAAGCATATTTATTCATAATGGAAATCTTTCCTGTTGGCAATTGAATATATATATATATATACACACACACACATATATACAGATATATATGTATATAATATGAAATACATGTTGTTATATTGTGTGTGTATGTTTACATAGCTCTGAGATACTGTGAATAGAAGGAAAAGTAATGAGTGTATTAATTTCCTGTGGCTGCTGTAACCAATTATTTACCAAAAAAGAAAAAAAACAAATTTATTTTTTATATTACTGGAAGGCAAATGTCTGGAATCAGTCATTGCTGGGCCAAAATTAAGGCATCAGCCAGACTGCAGGCCCTGCAAAAGCTCTAGGGGAGAATTCATTCTTTGTTCTTCCAACTTTGGTGGCTATCAGCATTCCTCAGCTTATGGATACATTTCTCTCTGCACCATCTTCATGACACCTTTAAGTCATTAAGGGAATGACTTAGATGACACAGGGAGCCAAGGAGCAAGCATGTGTAAAGTCTGGACAGTTGTCCAGTCTGGACAGTTGTCAGAGATATTGTAGTCTGAAACTCAAGATTAGGCAGGCTGTGTTGGAATAATCATAATGATTGCAATGGACATACATGATGGAACTGTTCTAGGCATTTGCATATACAAACTTATTTAACCCCTCAGCAACCTTATTGGCCAAGTATTATTATCTTCATGTACAGGTGAGGAAAAAGAGGCTCAAAGAAGTCAAATGACTTGAACTAGATTACAGAAGAGATCAGGACTTTGAACCCAGGTCTGTCTGCTCTCATTGACCTTGCTCTTAAGTACAAGGTAAAAATGTACGTATAAGGTTCCAAGCACTAAACTGGACAGAGAACAGGTATCCATCACTTGTTACTTCCAGTCCCTGAGGGAAAAGCAAGAGCACCACTGGTATTATAACCTTGGGAGATGAATGTTACACAGAATGGCAGGTAGAGAGCATGCTCAAAGTATGATGCTTTAGCCATCTTTGATCAAGAGGTGAAACATAAAGTGAAACCATGACAGTTTCATGATAATTAGGTAGTAAAACCTTGTTGAGAGTAAAAAACTCCAGCTGTTCCATATTCTAAGTTCAAAGTCAAACATTTCCCACTCTAGCAGGGTTGGTTGAAAGGGTCTAGGCATACAGAACTGGCATGATCCCCTATTCTGTGATCACCACCCCCACACATGGACAAGATAGGAGGCCTGGGAATGAGGATAAAATGATCTTTGTAGATTGCAGGGCTTGAAAAAAGAGATTGTCTCTTCTGCTTCTTATGTTTTATTGGCCAGAACTGGGCCACTTGCTTGCTCATAGACCAATCAATGGCCAAGGGACATGAGAGTACTATTACTGATTTTGACCAGTCAAGAGTCATCCTCAAGATTCATCCCCTTGGATTAAGTGTTTACCTTCCAGATAACATGGAGTCTCTAGCCACTAGAGAATTGAAGATAGGGAGGAGAAAGGCTATTGGACAGATAATGGATAATATCTGTTCCACCTTAAGTGAATCAATAGAAATATTTGGTGTCTACAAAAAGGGTAGATTGGCATACCATTCCCTGACTAAACACTTGCTTTGTTCCAGTCTTGTCTGTCTGCCCCAGTGTTATCAGATTTGGAAAAAAGGATGTTAGGGAGATCTGGGAAAGCCCCCCAAAAGGGGAAGGGACCACTCTCTCAAATTTCATGTTACCAAGAGATAGGGAAAATGGTTTCCACTCATACCCAGTGTCTCAGGGTTACAGACGAAGAGGGATAGACAAGATTGGGGTTTGTGAGATAACTGGATACCATTGCTGATAACCAGGGAGAACTAGCTATCACCTAGAGAGGACAGTGCAAATTGAGTCTACACAGTCAATGAAGTTTCATTCTTGGAGGAAGGTGCAATTTTAAAGGGATCCATTCTGTGTCCTACAGTCCTGCTTTTACCTGGTTTCCTTGGATGCCTTGCCATCATGGTGTTTAACACCATCACATCAACATTGTGCCTTCACATTCAGGGAAGAATTCTCTCCCCATTCCTCCCTCACTTCACCCTGGTCTTCAGCTGTATTTCTGGACCTACCCTGATGTGAACTGGGAGTATGGGCAATGTGATTGTCAAATATAAAGTGGAGACCACAACTACAAAAGCAAGTACTTATTCTTAGAAGCTCAGCAGGTCCTGGGTTATAGATATAGAAGTCCAAGGTTAGCCCTTTCCAGACACTGAGGCAGCGATTGATTCCCTGGTGAGATTCAGGCTGGAACATGTCTAGATGTGATACAAAGCAGAATGAGATGCTCTAACAGAGGATAATGCTATTTTATAGATGAAAAAACTGAGGCCCAGAGAGGCTAAATAACTTGACTTAAGGCTGTACAACCTGTAAATGACAGAGCCATCCATTGTGTTCAGGTCTTTTGGGACCTTGTCCAGGTGGTCTCTGCCATCCATGCAACAAACACTGAGATCCCAGAAAAGCGAGTAGTCTCACTCCAACCCCTCCCCCAGCCACCAGCATTCTCTATCTCTAATGGATTTACCACTTTGAGACTCCATGTTATCTGGAAGGTAAACACTTACTCCAAGGGGATGAATCTTGGGGATGACTCTTGACTGGTCAAAATAATATAATTTTGGTACCAAAATTTTGATATAATTTGGCATTATAAATATCAAAACAAGCACAAAACAAAACAAAAGAGTTGACAAAAGTTAGTAAGGGTCTAGGTAAAGATGGTATATTCATAATATAAGATATTATACAATCATTCAAAGTGATGTCAATCTGTATTTATTTTATGTAAATAAGTTATTTGATAAACCAAAAGATAGGCTGTAGGCATAGTATGATGCTTTCTCTTGTAAATGAATTATATTTGGGTGTGTATATTTATTTGTATACTGTGTGAATTTTCTTAATCAACTACCAACCACTTAGTGACTCACTAGGTGAGTCAATCCTCCCCCTTCCACCTGGAAAGCCTTCAGGACTGATGCTCAGGTTCTGGATGGAAGGCTGAGATTTGGACCCACCTATTCCTGCTCCTACTAGATTTAGCAAGAGTCACTAGTGTAGTTTTCTGTGTATTTCTCTTTATATCAATTTATCTTTGTTGTAATTTTATAGTTAAATATTGCACAAATTGAAAAATACTGAAAACAGAGAAGTTATTAAGAAGACTAAATTGAATGATTTAAAGAACTCAACAGTTATTTTATTATGAGTAGGTAGGTGAGACAGCTCTAAAGGAAATCGGGGGGAGTCATTAAAATTCGAGATTATCATCTTAGAATTCTTCAAAATATTTTTAAGCTCTTCCTTTTTTTCTTCAAAAAGCCAAAACAAGGATTTGGAGACAAAATATTGTGCCTTTATAAGGAAAAACAAAGGTGAATTCCTTTTCTCAGACTGACAATCACAAAAATGCCTACATTAAACCACTGATATATTTTAAGTTAAAACATTTAAAATACACACACATATGCGTATATACATATATATTATCATTTTGTATTTCAACTAAATTTTTTGCTTAACCCACTGAATAATGGTTTTCATACTATTACATAGGTCTAGAAAAAATATTATGTAAGTCTAGAAAAAGGAAAGATAGAGTGATGTATAGCAGAATATGTAGAAATTATGGTTGACTCTTACTCATCTTTATACCTTTCTACACCTTTCTTTTCTTTTTTTTTTAAATAGGTTTTTTTATTATTTTTAATAGCAAGAAAATATCACAACGCCATCACCAGGAAGGGAAAGGAAAACAGAAAGAGAAACTTCATAATTAAGGGAATGGCATGCTGACACTTCCACAGTGCTCTGAGGAGGCTGTCTTCCCCCATCAAGGCACTGTTTGGGTTATTTTGTTGAACATTTGAATAGTGATAGTTTGGCTCCTTGGTTCCACCCTATCCTGAGGGTCAGGTGACATTAGTGTGCAGATATCTCAAAACATTTCATTTCTATGGGAAGAGAGTGCAGGGACTCCAGTAGGTTAAGACTCCAGGAAAGACAGATGGACATTCCCAGGTAAGAGTGCAAGTTAAGGGGACCATAAGTCAGCTGGATTACAATCAGGACAGACAATGGTGGGGAACAATTTTGAATACATCAAATTACTCACTTTATACATGGGCTGGAGTGAGGTCTTCATTTTTTGTAAATATAATTTTCTGCCCATAAAAGCCTTAAAATTATCATTCATTTTTGACTTAACAATTGAAATATGTGTTGACAGCCAATTTTAAACTATAATCAGTAAATCTAAAATTTTAAGTTGTTGAAAGTTTTGCATAAAAAACAAATAGTAAAAAAAAAAAATCAGTTCTTATTCCAATGCCTTTCTATGATACTCTCTGCTTCAGTTCTAGGAAGTCTGGGACAATCTTGCAGAAAAACAAAACAAAACAAACTACTGAGAGAGTTGAAGTCTTGCCCTTGGAAATAGGATTACTAATTATTTGAGGACATTCTAGGGAGCTGGAGTTAGCTGCAGCTCAAAGAGAAAAGAGCTATGGTGCCACATGTTACTTAAAATATCCTAGAGGTAGCATTAGCTTTGTGAGGGCAGGGACCACAGTTTGAATCCAATTTTGTTACTTACCAGTATGTGATCTTGGGCATTTTACTTAGCCTTTCTGGACTTGATTTTAATATTAAAAAAGCAGTAATCATTTGTTCCCTTAGGCACAGTATTTGGTATGCAGAAGACATTCAATAAACGCATTTAATAAAAAAGAACAAACTAAAGGCATGTAGCACAAAATAGATGTTTAATAAGTATGAGGTTCACTAGCCTTTTCCCCCCAATCTACTTTTTAAAATTTTATGTTGAAATAAGTATATATTCACAAGAAATTACAAAAATCATATGGAAAATTCCCACATACCCATCACAAAGCTACCTGCAATACTGATATCCTACATATCTGTAGTGCATCACCAACTGATTGGTACAATATATTTTCACCAGCTCCTGCATGACTCATTTGCTTTGTATGTCTTTGCATATATGTAAGTTGGTCTCACATTCCACAATCAATACACCACCACAAAAGAGCTTTCTAGTGTTCCCTCTTTATATTCATATCCACCCCCCTCTCTTAGCCCTGACAACCACTTATTTTTTCTCTACATTTATAACTTGTCATTTCAAGAATGTTTTGTAAATGGATTCATGCAATATCTAGCTTTTTGACATTCTCTTTTTCCACTCAGCACAAAACTCTTAAGATCCATCCAAGTTCTTTCATGTACCAAAAATTGTTTACTTTTTATTGCTGAGGGTCGGGTATTCCATGGTGTGGGTGTACCACAGGTTTGTTTTAACTGCACATATTAAGGGACATACAGGTTATTTCAATGTTTGGCTATTTCAAAGAAAGTGGCTATAAACATCTGTGTACAGGTTCCTGTGTGAACATCAGTTTTATTTCTCTGAGGTTAATGCCCAGGATTGTGATTGATGAGTCATATGGTAAATATAACGTTAACTTTTTTTTTTTTTTTTGGTACCAGGGATTGAACCCAGGAGTATTCAACTGTGAAGCCACATCCCAAGCCTGTCTTTATGTTTTATTTTGAGATAGGGTCTTGCTAATTTGCTTAGGACCTTGCTAAGTTGCTGAGGCTGGCTTTGAACTTGGGAACCTCCTACTTTAATTGAGATCCTTCTGCCTCAGCTTCCCAAGCCACTGGGATTACAGGTGTGCACCACTGCACCTGGCTGTCTTTAATTTTTTAAGAAAAGGCCAGACAAATTTCCAGAGTGATTTTACCATACTACATGCCTACCAAGAATGTATACAAGATCCAGTTTCTCTGCATCCTTGCTTTATTGGTATTTTTAAATTGGCATTTAATAGGTATGTAGTGGTGCCTCCTTAGTTTGCATTCCTCTAATAATTAGCAATGTTGAACATGTTCACGTGTTTATTTGTTATCCACATATTTTCTCTGGTGGAGTGTACAAACTTTTGCTCATTTTTAAATCGCAGTGTTTGTTGAGACTAGGGAGTTTTTATTCTGAAAACAAGTCCTCTGTCAGGTATGTCATTTGCAAATAGTTTCTATCTGTTGGTAGTTTTCATTTCATCTTCTTAATTTAGTGTCTTTCACAGAATAAGTAAAAAGGTTCTAATTTTAATGAAGTCCAATTAATTTATTCTTTTCTTTTTGGATTGTGTCTTGCTGCCAAAAATGTTGTCTTCTATGTTTCCATCTAAATATTTTATGGTTTATCTTTTACATTTAGATATATGATTTATTTTGAGTCCACGTGCAAGATGTGAGGGGCAGGTTAAGTTTCATTCCATTGATTATTGACCTTTGATCCATTTGTTTCTGCCAAGTGAGATAATAGCACCAGGTTTTACAGGAGTCACAGAAGCTCTTTGCAGCCCCTTATAGGGAATTAATTGCCCTCTCATGTATACCTAGAATGAGCTTGATGCTATAGAAACCAAACAGATCAGTGAGTCTTTCTTCTGGAATCATATTGTGCAACTAAATACTGTGTGTACTGGGTTCTAAGGCAACTCCTGCTGCTCCTTGCATCATAGCTTGGAGGGAAATTCTGTTTGAAGCAGAAAGGGAACATTGGAAATTCCTGTTATACATGATAACATATCATTTAAGAGTAGGAAAAGGCATGCTTGTATAATCATGGCCCCAGAGGTAGAAAGCAACCAATAGCCTCTCTGCAAAGGACAATCTTTGATTCAACTAATATGCTAAATAGTTACATCATGTTAGGAACTAGGCAACGTAGATGAAAGTGAACAAAACAGGCCCCTACCCTCTAGTGGGGGAGGGAGGTGGAGTACAGGTAATTACATAGACACATGCAACACTGTTTGCCCACAAGCCTGTAATAGGATGTGGAGGGAATACATGATAGGGATGCCTAGGCCAGACAAGGGGAAACCAGGAAAGCTTCCTAGAAGCAGTAATACTCAACAGGAAACCTCATAAATAATTAACAGAGAGCTAGGTAGAGGGGAGAAGATGCGGTGGGAGTAGTAGGGGACAAGAGTATATGAAAAAGCCCAAGGGTGAGAGCAAGCAGGATGGGATGTAGAATCCTAAGCATCTGGTATTGCTGGTGTGTAAGGGACAGGGGATGAGATTGGGTGGGTCAGGCCATGAAGGACCTCCATTCACGAGGACACCAAGAATCCACAGGGAAACTCTGAGTAGGAGTCTAGCAGAGCCAGATTTGTATTTTAGAAATCCTACTTTGGCAACAAAGAGGCAGAATGGCAGGGATCTAGGCATCAGGCTGTGTTGCTAGAGGTGATGAAATCAGATGGGCTGCGGGGATGGAGAATGGTCAATGCAGTTACACTGAGGCTGCGTCTGAGGCTTCAAGAGGAGGGCGAGGATTTCAAGATTGTTTTGAGAAACAGGGGTAGGGGGAGAGTCATGCAGAGGAATCAAAGAACTGTGTAGGAGGAGCAGTTGAGGTTGGAGTGCTTGCCTGGCCATTTCTATCAAGAAACTCTGCTTCTATAACTTTACTATCTTGGTCCCATTTTGTTCTGAAGACACCACACAGAACTGAACACCTCTGCTAGTTCACAGCGGCCCTTCCACAGTCTTCAAGACACCAGTCACATTCTCTAGTGTTTTCTTTTCTCCAGTTTAACTCACCCTTAGTTCCTACAGCCACTTTCCTTGTGGCATGACTTCTTGATCCTGGTTTTTCCCAGTAGCTTTTCCATTTACCACTTTCAATTTAATCATGTGGTACCTAAACTTTGGATAAAGTCTGATTAGCCAGACAACAGAAGGACCCTCCATCTGGAGCCTGGAATTCTATATCTAGCATCCACACATATTTCTGCCCTTGACAGGGAAACTACTTCCCTTCTGTGGATATTTGGGCCAACCAACATACCCCCAGTGAGATCTGTGGCCACATTAGGCACTGGGGACAGGCCTAAGCCCAGAGTCTCAGCTGGGGAAACAGGTTTGACAAGGCTTTCGCTGACTCACTCTCCAACAGCAGGCAAGTTGGATTTGGAAATATGTGACCCAGTCTCACTAGGAAGTGGATTTCCAGCATTTTCTCTTCCAGTGAGAATCAAGGAATCAGCAATTATTCACTGACCACTGTTGGGTATGTGATATGGGGTGGAGGTGGGGAGCACAAAGTGGGGACACTGGATGTCTTTCAGAAGCATGCAGCCTAATTGGGAGAAAGGATACAGGCGGGGTGGTCAGAGAAGGCCCTTTACATGGAAGATAGGGCCACAACTGGGCCTTGAAGAGCAGGAGAATCATCATCTGATGAAAAAAATAAAAACAGAGCACAAGGATGGAAAAGGGAAGGTCCAGAGGTCAGAGTATCTAAGGAAGACCTAGGAAAGAAATACACTGTGGTCATAGCAGAGACTCCATATAAGTGAACATTGAAAGAGAATGCTGCAAAGATAGATTGAAACCATATTAAGACAGCAGTTATAGAGGCTGGACTCTCCTACAGGCTGGGAGAGCCACCAAGTGCTCTCGAACCTGAGAAAGAGATGATTAGAATGGTGGATGGTTTGGTATCTGAGTTTGATGAACCTGCAGAAATCAATCCTATACTCTGACCATCCCAAGAGAACAGAGCTGTGTAATTTCCAGGGAGGATAAAATCCTTCCAGGAAGTGGTTCAGGGAATGCAGAGAAGCATCTGTTGGGTATAGCCTCAGATCCCTCTCAGTAGCCTCTCCTAGGGTACACAGAGAGAAGAGCAAATCATTCAAATTGTAGGAGCACTCTCCATACCTTGCATCCCCTCCCTTCCATCCTTCCCCATTCTATGCTAATAGACTGTGCTCTGGCCAAAGAGCACCCCTTTGTTTGTGACTTTTGGATCTGATTGGTCCAAGAGTGCTTATAAGTTTCTGTAGTTTCTGGAATAAACGGTGTTTTCTGCATCTCACTCCGGTGTTTGTGTCTCACTGGGGCAGAGCAGATTCTTTACCTACACCCTGAGGCCTGGGGAATTTGGCTCCACAGACTGCCACCGTCCAGAAAGACCCCATATCGTCTTCCTTCCTCATCTTTTCTGGACCCCAACTTGTTAAGCAGGACCCACGTGCCCCCCCCAGCCCCCCTCTTAGCAATACACACGAGTAACCTGAGAAGAGTTTTGAGAAACAACAATAAAATCTGAAATCTGGGAGCAAAACTGATTACACAATTTTCAGGGCTCCTTATTCATAGATTATCAAGAAATTCAAGATGGCAACATTAAACCAAGCACAGTGTCTTTTATGGGGCCCATGCAACATCACTGGTTGCATGCTCATGATGCTGGCCATCTGGGAGTAAAGATGAGATCAGGTTCTTAACCAAATATGTGCAAAAGATCTGAAGGAGGCTCCCATACCCAGAAGACTCATAGCCAGTCATTTCTTTTTCTGCTCTGGGCAGGTGGAAATTCAGAATTCCAGCTCATATAGTCAGCGTATAGATCTTGAAAAGAACAAGAGACAAGGGGCAGGGACTCTGGGTTTTAATCCTGGATTTGCTTCAAAATTATATGAATCAGTTAACTTTTGGCCTTAGTTTTTGTAAAGATTAGAAGGCCAGGGAGGAGATGAATTAAGCCCGCTGGGCAAGACTTTATTGGAATACACGCTCTCCAGCCAATCCACTCGTCCATCAGAGTGTGTCGGGAGGAATGGCGCTGGGGCTTCCGTGAATTCTCTGGGGAAGAATTTTTCGAATTCTTCCCCAGAGAATTCGAAAGGGACCGGTCAGGAAGGGAAGGGTTTGGGGGCAGGAAGAGAAGGCCAGAGTACTTCCTGGATAGGTCAGGAAAACCCGCTGATTGACAGGAGGTGTGTCTACTGGTGGCATCAGCATCTGGCTGGCAGCTCTGCTTTGCAGCTGCTGACCGGTCCCCCTAATTGGACATTTTGGACCCTGACCCGACCTAACAGTTTTCTTGTTCATGTTAGATGTTTGGTAGGTTTTGTTTCCCTCCCTTTCCATAGAGAAGACCAGTTCTAGGATCTCTACAGCGTGGTCTTGTGCTGGAATATCTGAAGGAAGATAGACTCTGATGATGACTCTTTGTCTGCCGAAGGAACTCAGTGAAATGCATTTCCATCTCAGAGAACACTCCACATACTTTTGTTATCACAATACCTTCCTGTTTCACTAGAAAAGACATCTTTGGCCATTCTCTGAAGAATGGGGGTTGAAGTGACTTGAGGTCTAATCTTAGCTATTCTGTCAATTCTCTGTAGGTCCATGGGCAACTGACTTCCTTTCTCTGTTTTTCAATTTCCTCTTCTGTAAAATGTGAGTATTGGATCAGTACATCTGTAAAGTCTTTTTAGTTCTCTGTTCTGTGTTTCTTCAAATCTACAAAATAGTGCTTGTTGAGCACTTAGTATCACATGGTGCTAGAATGATCCTGGTAGTGTCTGTCTGTCAAGCCTCCTAAGGTCAAGAACGATGTGTGAACCATCTCTGAATCTCCAGTTCCTAAGCACAGTACCTCACACTCAATTAAGAGTTCAATGGTCAGAGTTATTAATGGATAGATGAGGTCCCTGGAGGAGAAACTTTAAAAAGTAAGCCAAGGAAATAAAAACAGAGACATAATCACAAGCACTATGGGAGGTCAAGTACTGGGTGACCAACATCTCAAACAAAGCAAAGGCAGCCAGAAAATGTACGACCAAAGAAAGACCAGATTTCATAATTAATTCACTAGTGACTGCTGAGAGAATTTGGATACGTAATGAAGAATTGTGGGTGCAGGCATAAATGAGTTTTCAATAAATTTGGTAGCAGAAAATAGAAAGATAAGGAGGCCTCTAGTCACATGGCAAACAAACAAACAAAATGAAACAAAAAAAAACAAAAAAAAAATGTATTTGTTAACCAAGAAGAAGGAGAGAGGGGGGAAAAAGGATGAAAAGGCTGAAGATTTTATAGAGATAGAGATGAAGCAATTGAAGAATTTGTCCTGGAAGAGAGAGTCAAGAGAGAAAGGGGACCAAAAACATAGCTCCCCATCCCAAGTCTCTGACACCTGCAAATCTAACAATATATCGCAGGACCTGTAGAGGGAATACATACATTGGAGAAGATTGGTTGGCAAAGATGACTTTTCAGGTTCTTGCTCACCAATCCTATGACCAGCTTATTTTGTGTTTTATGTAGAGGCAGGGTCTCACTGAGTTGCTTAGCGCCTTGCCATTGCTGAGGCCCTTTATTTATTTTATCTATTTATATGTGGTGTTGAGAATCGAACCCAGTGCCTCACACATGCTAGGCAAATGCTCTACCACTGAGCTACAACTCCACACCCTGAAAAACATCTTTGAAATAGTCTAGATCCTTCAACATATCCTAACCTATCGACACTTATATCTGATAAAAGAGGAAATAGGCTTTCTGAGAAAAAAAAATCCACCTATTTTGAAATATGGCCTAAGGTGCTAAGAAGGCCTCACAGGAAAAGCACCAGGTTGGGAGACAGGAGTTCAGATCATGTCTGTCCTTATAATTCTTATTGTGCCTGTGGACATATCCTTTGTTCTATGTGAGTTACAGTTTTCCTTGGACAAATAGGGTTTGAAATAAGTGACTGGTTTCTTCTACATGCTCTGATTCCTAAACATTCCATAGTCATCTGAAAGAGTTAACATCCATCTCAGGTTCTTGGACAGCTCTGTATTAATGTGGCCATCGAGGTACAAGGGGCAAAACAGGTCTCATAAAGGTTAAACAAGGAAGTCGTACTGGGAGGATTTCATTCATGTCACTGGAGAATTCACAGTGCTGGCATCAGGACCAACAGGAAATCTCACATGCTTTCCAATGACATTCTGGACACTCCCATTCAGGTATCACTATGACCGAATCATGTTTTGCAAAGTAAGGCTTAAGTGTGAATTTGTACTGATGATATTAATGAAACTTAGTATTGCCTTAAGAAACTGAGCTCCTGACTGAGTTCCAAGTTCTGAGTTCATAACTTGGTTTTCCCTTTGTCACCAACCTCCGTATAGGATTAATGGGAGGTGACTGTATCTTTGTCATTGAATGTATCATGAAAATTAGCCATTCATTCATTTATCAAAAATGTGCATTGAGCAACTTTTATATTCATTAAAAGTATATGTTGGGTGGATAAGTGCATAAACGCATGAGTGGATGTATGATGGATGGATAGATGACAGACAAGGAAAATCCTAAGGAGGGAGCTTGACAATATCAGGAGAGTCAGGATCTGTTCCACCACATCATGCATCAGCTAGGTACTTGAGCAAGGACTTTTTTCAATAACAAGTGGCAGAAACTTAAAGTGACTGATGTGGGAAACATAAACATATTGAATAATAGAGCTGGAAAATTATGGAAAGTTTGCAAAGTTCCCTCTTTCCCACAGCTCTTCCATGTTTCTTCCATGTTAGCTTCATCCTTAGACAGACTTTCCCCACCCAGTGGCCAAGTTCACTACCAGCAGCTCCAGGCTTGTTCTTCTAGCTTTGCAATCCTGAAAGACAGTGTCTTTCCCTAAGGAATTCTAGAAAAAAGTCCTTAAGAGGATTCTCATCACCCACCTTGGGCTTATCCCTCAACAAATCCCATGGCTAGGTGGGTGCTGGGTTCTGATTGGCTGAGCCTGTTATGGGCCCACCCCACAAAATCCAGAGGTGATGTCATCCTCAGTGAAGCCTGTGGACTGAGAGTGAGGGCAGGGTGTCATTCCCAGAAGAGAAAGGAGATGCTAAGAAGCAAAAACCTCAGATGCCCTCTCATTGAATGCCCATAAGGCAGTCCCTTTGCTATTTGGAGCCTCTTGATTGCTCCCTTGTCTACTCTCACACCCAGCCTTCTTTTGATGTGAAAACTCTTTGATGGAGGGGTTTTCTGTTCACTTATCCTTCATTCAGTACCCACCATGGATCCTCCCCATTATTTGGCCTCCAGGTTCTTCCATTTCTTGACCTAAGCCACTTAACCTTGCATACCATCCAACCCGACAGCTAGTCATCAAGTGTGACTGGAACAGAAAAATTGCCCAGACTTTGTCAGACCCAACAAGAGATACTGCAGTAAACAAGATCTTCTTTCTCTACACAAGCAATTCCCAATCTAGCGAGAAATATCCTTCTTGTATTGTTGTCTAAATGCTTTCAGAGTAAATGTAATCTCTAAAACAAAACTAGAAACTCTTCAACAGCAAGGCCATGTCTCATCTTTCTTTGATGTCACCCATATGCCTCCAGGCTGTTTCATCCTGCAAATGCTAATCAAGGGAACCAGGGCCCTGGGAACCCCTATTAGTAAAATGGGTGGAAGCCCTATTCCATAGGTCCCAGCCTTGCTAAAGGACCCAGAAGCCAGGATGGGGTTTTTCTCTTTGCTACCTCAGATCATCTCTCTTGCTTTCTACTCTACCCCACCCTGGGACCCTCAGCCACCCATCATTGGTACCCTCAGTCCTAGCTTAGCAAAGACTTCTGTCTTTAACTCCTAAAGTCATTAGTGCTGTACAGCCCTGGCTGTTCTTTGGATCCAGCTGTCTCCAGGGTGAGGAATAATCTGTTTTGGACCATCTTGCAAGGCTAGAAACAGTGTGTGATCTGCTCCATTAGTCTACAAATATAGTCTGAGCATCCAACAGCCTATGTCCAGCAGATTTGCTGGGGAAAGAATAGTGACTAGGTAGGCAGAATTCTGTCCTCCAGGAGTTTACACACCAGCAGAAAAGACTGTTGGTCACTTAATCAACCCTGAGTGAGTGAAGCTTCTCAGGCTCCACTGTGACCTCCTCTCTCCATCCATTGGAACAAGAGATGATAGGACTTAGTATCAGTAACCTAGGTGCCTTTGGGAGGAGAGTTGAGAGGGAAAGAGAAAGGTAGTCTCAATAATGAGCTGCTCAAAATGGTCTATATCATTTGTCAATTAGTTTCTTGTACTTAGAGTATGCACCCAGACACACTCTCCCTACACCTACTACCATTGGCCACTTGCTGCAGCATCTTAGCCTTGGTTTCAGCCAGTTACTTAAGGCAACTAGTCAGGGCTCTCCTTGCTGCTTACATGAATGTGCTCAAATCTGCAATAGGTGTACTCCAAAACCTTCGCTTCACTTATAACCTAAACATCACCTACCACAGGTCTGCATGATGGAGATGAACTTGAAGGATGATTAAGTCTAAAGTGAAGTAAAGCTAATGGAATTGAGCTGAGACAAACTGAATGTCCTTCTCCTGGACATTTACGGAAATTAGTTATTTTTTAAAAAAGGAAGAATATTTTTTAATTCATCTGAAAACCTGAACATTCCATGAACTCCCTCCGATGGTGAGCTTTTCTCTGGCATATTTCCGCCCTCCTTTGAACTCAGAGGTGAAATTACTCCTAGGACCTCAACTCCTTTCTCTCTCCCCTGCCTCACCTTTTCTTTCTGACATTAAAATCTTCTCTGCCTTTCATATCCACACAGGGGGCGGGTGGGGCTCAGTTAATGAATGTTTGAGAATCCTTTGAGATCTTGGATGAAAGGCACCTTATAAAATACAATTAAAAGTAATAGGGGTAATTACTAGCCAGGCTAGTCCTTGTAGGATAATTAGAGAGTTTTCCTCTGTCAGATTCTGAATTCATGCAGGAATGCATGGGTTTAAAAAGCAAAATGGATTTGAGATTTTGGGACCTCTGTTATGCTGCCTCTATTCCAGTATCATGGGTCTATTTTTTGTTTTGTTTTGTTTTTTGCAGTGCCAAGGATGGAACTTATAGCCTCATGCATACTAGGTAGGTGTACTACCCTGAGTTATGTCCTTGTTCCTGATTATTTTTTTTTCTGAAATTTGAGGAGCATTGTAGCAAGTCAGAGCTAGAAAGGACCTTTGAGATGATCTGTCCAAACTATGCGGATGTCAGATGAAGCTACTGAAGCCCAGAGAAGCGATGTGATGTGCTGCTCAAAGCTGTACAGTAAGTGTGGTAGAGCCACAGTTCTGAAGGTGTGGTCTCTGGCCACCAGTCCTAATCAATCATGCATGCTATCCAGTCTCTGCACATTGGTGACCGTCTATCACAAAGTAGACTGCTAGAATGAGAGCCACACAGAATTAAATTCAATTCTCAGTTCTGTCATTTATGACAGTAATTGGCAAGTAAAGTTCAGTTGTCTCATGTAGAAAGTGGACATAATAATATTTGTTTACTTGGCTGTTGTGAGGAGTCAATGAGTAACTTACAGGGAAGCACTGGCATGGATCATGTGTTCAGCCTATGATGCTAGAATAAAGAGTCTTGGCAGATCTAGGGTTTGATCTCCAGTCCTTGCTTTGTATAGGTATAGGTTTAGTCTATATTTATTTATTGTGTAGGTCAGTCTATATTTATTGAGCACCTATTATGTGCCAAACTCTGCAGTGAAAATTGAATCTAGGTATGGTTTACCACTTAGTCATATCCCCAGTTGTTTTTATTTTTTGAAACAGAGTCTTGCTAAGTTGCTGAGAAACTCTCATTCTTATATGAGATTTAACTGTTCTGAGTGGCTGCACTGATGAAAGAAGTTAAATGACCTCCTGCCAGAAGGATGGTCAGTAGGCATAACTGAATTTGGAATCAAGAATTTCGCTGGATTCAGGTCTTGGGTCTGCTCCTTCGAAACCACGCACTTTGATCTCTGTCTCATGTGCATAATGCAGAAGATGGATGGTTTTCCCAAACATACCCCTCACCTGGGGTCTTCCCAGGCTCAAAGGGGGAGTGACACTGGAAGTATTTTGTCAGTTGCAACTCTGTATAAGTATCAATCATTACTGTCACCATTTACAGTTGAGGTTTCCAGTATGAAAAGGCTGGTGGCTGGAAGCCCCAGGTTTGTGGACTTTAGGGAAACTTGCTCAATGCGCTTGGCAGGCCAGGGACAAAACACATTATTTCTTTTCAAAGTACAGTTCAGAACAGTCACAGCTCTGAGCTCAGATTGTTTGATTGGAAGAGGTAATTTTAAGGGCCCAGCCCTTTGAGATTCAATTGTAAACAATAATGGACTCCATTTGTTTCAGGTTTTGTTTTATACCCTAGCCGAAACCAAAGGTCAGAAATTGCCATGTCACATTCTCTACTTCTCTGTGCATGGAAGGTTCCAGGCCCTTGTGAAAGGCCACTGGGTGAGGCTGGCAAAGGAGGAAGAAACTGATCCAAGAATTATTTATCAATCCCTGACAATTTCCTCATCAAACAGGGCTTTCCCAAATACCCCTTAGTAACTGGAATAACAAGGGGCATGTGCTTCTGAATCACTCTGCTCAGGATAGGTGGCTGAGGCAGCCTTGGCTAAGGCTGCCCAAGAGAATGACAGTACCCAAGACTGTCAGAGCAAAGTTGACTCAGAGGTCACTGTGCCAGTCACTCCGGGCAGGGATGCCTTCTGGAGAGATAGATATCTAACATCCCCAGTTATAGTGGACTTCCCTCTGCACTTAATCAGACACTTGCTAGAAGTTGCTGTGTAGCTCTAGCCACCATCTGTCTCCATGTAATTCTCACCCACTGCCCAAAGGTCTGTTCTCTGGAACCAGAGTCATGTACACCCCTCTGTGGCACCATTGGTGTTAACTCTAGGGCAACCCTTTCTGAGACCAGCACAGCCATGCAAAATGCCTGTCCTACTTCTGCTTCAGATCATATGTGCTTGCCAACCTAACTAGTCACTCAGTTGATTGACAAGAATTTGCTTAGAAAAATGCAGATTATGATTCAGTGGATCTTGGGGGTGAGGAGAAGCCTGAGATTCTATATTTCTAATGAGCTCCAGGTGATGCTGAGGCTGTCCTGAAACTTTCTGCCTATAAAACATAAGAAACATCAAATAAAAACACCTTTAAATGCATGTTTTCCAATCAGTAGGAGACTTCAAGGAAGGGGAAGGTAAGAGCAGGAATGAAGGTAGACCCAAGCAAAAACAATGTGAAGACCCACTCTGGGATTCTACATCATCTCATGGCTTAGAACTTTGCTGGGAATTGAGGCCAGACACTCTGAACTGATCCTCATATTGAGGCAGAGTAGGGGGTCACATTGGAGATCCTCTGAATAAAGCCAAGACCCAGGAGAAGCTATACTCTCAAAAAGGGAGACCATAGGAAAACACCTGCACAATACTAGTAAGCAACAAGGAAAAGTATATGTGCCCTCCCTGATTTGGAGTAGATGGGGAAATAATTAGTCCTCTGAGATTTCAGAGCTACTGACTGACTACTCATAATAAGGGAGTCTGCCATGACTTCTATTAAAGCATGGCCTAAAAATCCCAAAATGATCCATTGAATTTACAGTGATCTCTGAAAAAAAAAAAGTTACAGAGGGCCTTGGTCTTTTATCAGTATGTCCTGGTACCTGAGGGGAGCAATCACAAACCTGCCTTGTAGGAGTGCGCCCTTAAGTCAGACCATGTACATCCCCCAAACTATGTGCTTATAATGAAAACCCACAACACATACAAGGAAACAGACCACCATGAATGAGTGGCCACAGAAACAGCAAACCACAGAACCAGGTCAGCAAAGACTCAGATACTGAGATAAATATAGACTGTAAAACAATTATGTTTAAAGAAATAAAAGGGAGAATTAAGAATGAGTAGAGATGCCAAAAAGAGCAAAAGACTCTAAAAAAAAAGACTGGGCTGATTTGAAAAATAATCAAAGTGCCTACAGATGATGAATAATTTTCTTTAGCTTTCTATTAAAGCTGATATACTTTCTATGAGGAAATTCAGAAAATGCTCACCTCACCCCTGGCCATTAAAATCAACCTGCCTGTGCCTTCACTGTTCCCACAGCAGGAAATAGTCATCACAAATATTCTTCCAGAATCACCCGTCTGCCTCACCTAACCTTTCCTGTGCTACTTCTCCCAGATCCTGGATTCCCAGCTCCCTCACTGGCTTCTAGCCCTCTTCCTTCTTTGAGTGATCCATTCAGACACTCCTTAGGTCCCCTTTCATTTCCACATTCCAGGGGGCTCTGGACTCAAACACTCCTTGCTAGTGGCAGTTACAATCGTGCCCCATTCTACCACCACTGACTGCATGTCCACTGACCAGCACTTTCACACACACTGCTGTGTGGGCAGCCTCACAAACAGGACACGGGCTCACATCACACAGCTGGACTCCCAAGTGGCTGAGCTGTCATGAATTCTTCTTCAAGTCCAGCGCCATTCTGAGCCATAGAACAGAGGCAGAACAGGAAATGGCATTTAAATCATCATAAACAATTTAGGGAGGTGGTTATAGTTCAGTTACCTAGGGAAAAATTTCACAAGAAAATGTATTTGGGAACCTGATGATTCACTCCTGGGTGTGCATGAACTCTGTTTGAATGACAAGTCAGCCTCTCCCATGTGACCCCTTTCCTTTCCAGCATATTGTTGCAGCCCCTCCTGATGCTAAGCAGCCAGTAGGCAGCAGAGGAGGGTGAGTGAGCAGGGGCCTGGAGTTCAGCATCCTGGGAAGGTTCTTAGGTGTGTTGACATCTTTCATATCCCAGTTGACTTTTTCACCTTGGTCATTGCTGGAGCCACCGGCTGTGCGTAAGTGTAGCCTGACAGCTATACAGAATATCTTGCTTTCTGATGGCTACTCAGCTGTGTGATCTTTGGCAAATTGCTTAACCTCTCTTTTTTATAATCTTGAGAAGAGGAAGATAATGACACATATTTCATGTGATTATATTAAAGATTATAGGACTGAATAAATGTAAAGTGTCTTTAACAGTGCCTAGCACAAAGCAAGTGATATCAAAAAGGTCAAAAGTGTTGACAATGATGGTGATGATGATGGTGGTTATTATTATTGGTTACTCTATCCAGGGCCGAGTGCTAGAGGAGGGAGACCAGGATTCCTAGATCAGAGTCTGCTATGTTAGAGCCTGACTTGCTTTGGATGGGAGTCCATGTTGGTCCTCAGATCTATGGGACAGGAAAGATAAGAACTACTGCCCATTGATGGCACAGAATCTTAGAATTCTCCCAACACCTCAGGACAAAGATATTCTTGCTAACTCCTTTTAAAGAGGATGTAGTCAAGCCTTAGAGAAGTTACAGGAGTTACCTAAACTTGTGTTGGTGGCGGATTCAGGGCAACAACTTGGCTTAGTAAGGCTAGTCCTGGTCCCTGTGGCCACCCTGGGAGACTGCAGAGGTGGGAAAGGGGAGGTGATGTCCCTGGTCATTATCTGATTGTTATTGTCCAGGGAGAAGAGACAGACAGCAGAGAGGTGACTCCCAGCTCCCTGTACCTGCCCCAGATGCTGCAGGTGATCACCTGTCACAGCTCAGAGCAGGGCCCTGCACAGTGCTCCCCTGACATGCAGTGGGGGTATGGGTAAAGTGGGAGGGGATAGGGGTCTGTTGGAAAGAACACTGAGAGTCAGGAGCTAGATTCAGGCCTGGCTCTCTGTGCCAATTCCAGCAACCAAAACCAGGCCACCTGGTAATGGGCTGTCAATAGAAATTTGTTGAACAAGTAGATGAGTGAGCCAATGGACGAGCACTGTCCCTGCTGCTAGGGAGTTTCTAGCCAAAGGAGGGGATGGACAGACCCACAGATATCAATGAAGAACAGTACATCCTGCCTCAGACATGGCAGCAGAAGCGGAGGTGGGGAGAGCATCCTGGAAGCTGGGTATCTCCTCACAGGGGAACCCGACTGGGCCTAAGAATATGAGGATTCCAGGAGGCAAAAAGAGGGACAGACACAGGACAGAGGCCTTCTGAGCAGGGCCTGAGAGGCAGGGCAAATTAGCATCTGAAAGGGATGTGAGAAGATCACCCGATGGTAGAGATCCTTCTATTCTGGCCATTATCTGCTCAATTAGTCCTTGCCCTCCATTCTCCCAAAGCATAACTCCAAACTGAACAGTTCTCTGCAAGTTGGGATGATCTTGCTTCCCAACACTAGTTTGCTAAGTTGGGCAGGACACAAGCTGGCTTGCCACAGAGCTCTATAGGCTTTCTCTATCCAACAAGGAAGTCCTGGATCCACTCAGCCCTCAGAGAGTCAGTCCTTAGCTTCCTGAATGGTAGGCCCAAGTGGAATCCAGGTCTACACCTGCACCTTTGGCCTCCTGCTTAGTTGCCCCACCCTCTGCCATGGAGTTCAGACACACCTGGCCCACGCCCTGGCAGCCAGTCCTTGCCACTTCTCCCTGTCCCACCCTGGCCAAACACCAGCAGAGGCAGAGGGCAGCTGGGGAAATCTAGATTGGCAGGCCTCACTTGGTTGTGGCCAGGTCTGCAATAAATGGGGATAAGAGGGTAACATGTGGGGAGGGGGTCACTGGGACTTCCTGAAATCCAGAAGATGTGGAGAAGAGAGCTTCTGTCTGCTGAAATTTAAGAAACAGAAGGTCTCCATTTTGTGCTCCCTAACAAATGGCCCCACAAGAGTTGAGAGAATTAAACCACTTGTTATGATCCTTTCCAACTCTATAGGGCCTTGCTGCCTCCAGTCCACATCTACACGAGGCGTTTGCTTTCAGAGAGAATAGGAGCAGGCGGGGAACCTGAGCCACAGTCACAGAGGCAGGTAGGAGAGCCATGGCCCTTATCTTATTTGCTGATGCCAGTTTGCTGCTCTGCCCCCAATACTATTTATTGGTGGCAAACCTGTGTTGAGCCTTGGAGATTTCTATTCCAGCTCCAGATGCCTTGCCTGGGAAAAAAGATGGGATAATTAAGATGACGAAGAGGAAAAGGCAGCATGGTCTTAACATCACATGGCTTTTGCATGGGCTAAACACTCACTTGTGCTGCTCCAATACCTTATAACATTTCACAAATGCGGAAGCTAAGTATTAGCAAGGTTAAGTAGCTTAACTGTAAGGTTAAGTTAGTAATTCTAAGTAGGATTCGTAGATTTAGTAGATCCAGGATTTGAGAACAGAATTTCAGCAGTTAATTTCAGAGACACTGCCCTGTGCTGGCAGGAGCTGGTGTGCTCACTGCTATCCACAAATGCGGAAATAACAGGGGTCTCCTTCACTCTTCTACTTTAACTTGAAGTGGGTAGATGGGCAGTGGGGATCTCGTCCTAGACTTTACATACATCCGTCTCACTTTGATTCACCCTCTTACACACACACACACACACACACACACACACACACAAACTTGAAAAACGGATTTTTACCAGTGACATCATTGATCATTGACATGGGCCCCCTGCTGGCCAGTTAAGGGTTACACCATCCTTGCAAGGGTCGTTGACTGCCACCTAGTGGCATACTGTGTTAATGTCACATTTCTTTTCTGTCCCTTAGTCGGACTCGATACTTCAAAAACCAGAAGTGTGCTCTGGTTAAAAGCCTGTTAAAAGCATGCTCTTCACTTTACCTGGCTTTAGCATCCCTCAAAAAATTGCTGCCTCAAACAAGCCAGACACAGAAGCACAATCCTTCACAATTTCACTCATCTGTAGAATCTCAAACAGTTTGATGTCCCAGAAATTGGTAGTAGAATGTTGGTTAGGAGGGGTTGGGGATAGTAGCAGGCAGGATGGGATGGGGGAAATGCTGGTCAGTGGGTCCTAAGTTGCAGTCAAACAGAAGTGAGTTCTGGTGTCATTGCACAGTAGGGTGGCTAGGGTGGCTACAGATAATGGTTGTATACTGTACATTTCAAAAAAGCTAGAAGAAGCGATTTTGAATGTTTTTACCTCAAAGATGATAAATGGGGAATAGACATACTTGCCCTATTTTGAACATGACACAATGTTCAAACATCACCTAGTACCTCAGAAATATTTCCTACTTTTATGTGTCAATTAAAAAGCCCCAAAGATAAAAAGTTCATCACTCAGGTATATAACAGTAGCAAAGTGTTGGTGAAACTTTCAGCAGTGGCTCTAAATTTAGCTTGAAACTTAGCAATGAAATTTTAGATAATAACAGCTACAACTTACTGAGCATCTATGAGTCAGCCATTGTACAAGGCGCTTTAATTTTTAATTCAACAACTCTATAAGGAATGTGTTACAGTTATTCAACAGATTTCAAAACTGGGGCTCTCGGAGGTTAAACCACTTAGTCAGTGTCAGTTAGGAAGCAAGAGACTCACGGCTCACTAGTTCCTTAATTTGAAACATGTTTAATGTACCAATGATTCTTACTACACCCTCGGTGAACTAACTACAGGTAGATGTTAGTCTTATTTTAGGAATTAGGGAAAGAGACCCAGGGAAGTTAAGCAACTTCTTAAAGTTCACACAATGAGTATTACAAACAAGTCAAACATTGGAATTTATATTTGAATCTTGAGCATCATTTACTGAAAGTGTGACCTTGATTAAGTTATTTTATTATTAGGTATTGGTGGATAGCTAACCACCTTTGCCACATTAACATTTTTTTTTGGTATTTAATAAACATTCCTCTTTTATCCGCTTATCTTCCATACTAACTCTATCACATGTCAAAGTTTGGTGTTTGAGTGAATCTGTTCTGGTCCCTTTTCACATCTCCTGGTCAATGTGTATCTCCCTAGGTTGGTATGGATGATCTTAATACCATAATTTCAGGGTAAAGTGCATGTCTTTCTCTACATGCTTTTCTTTCAGAATCGTATTATCTTTCCTTGATATTTCTTTTAAAATTTAAAACCAACTAGCACAAGTTGCAAATAAATCTTGCTAAGACTTTACTGGAGTTACATTAAATATATAGTGGGAAAATTAGAAAGAATTCTAATCTTTATAATGTCAAATTTTTCTATCCATAAATATGTGTTATTTCTTCATTCAGATATTCTTTAACATCATCAACATTTTTTGTCATTTCTATACATAAGACTTTGTACATATTCTTTTCTTTTTAGATTTATTCCTAAAGTACATTTTTGGTATTATAAGTGGTGCCTCTTTTTAAATAATGTTTTTGACATTTTTTCTAGTACAGAAAACATAATTAACGTTTTATAATAATAAAAATAACAAATAACTGTATACTTATAATCATGTAATATGAATAAAATTACATTATATTTGTTTTGGTTAATATTTACCTGGCTAATCTTTTTGTTTCTTTACTTTTAATCTTTTTATATCCTTATGTTTTCAATTAATACATCACAACCCCATTATAGTTTGATATTTAGCCCAAAATCTATTGTATTTTTTTATGTGGACTTTTATTTTTTGAACTGCCTTTTAGATGAGAAACTTAATTTCATTTTATTGAGTTTTTCCTATATTTGACTAACTTTAACCTTTTTGCTTATTTTCATTTTTAGTATTTTCTTAAAAATATCTATACATGTCTGTATATCCTCCCTTACCCCCCCCCCTTTTTTTTTACTGGGGGAGGAACTGGAAGTAAACAGCTCCTCTTTCTTTCTGGGATGATAAAAATATCCTGGATAGACAATGTAGTTATATGACACTGTGACTATACCAGAGGCTACTGAATTGTGTACTGAATTAAAGGTGCTGTGTATTCATAATAACACTAAAATAAATTATTTTATTAATTTCATTTTAAAATACTCATTGCTATTGCACAGAAACACAACTGATTTTTATATATTGATTTCCCCCATATTCTAGCCCGTATCTTTGTTTATTAGCACTGTTGTTTTGGGTGTGTATGTGTGGGTTCCTTAGGGTTTTCTGTACATAAGATCAGTCTGCTATAAGTAGAGATTACTCTACTTTCTTTCCAGTCTAATGTATTCCTTTTTTTTCCTTAATTGACCTGACCAAAACTTCCAGTACAATGTTGAATATAAATAGCAAAATCGGGCACCCGATTTTGGCTTGTTCCTGATCTTAGGGAGAGAAGCATCAAGTCTTTTAGAGACAGGGTCTCACTGAGTTGCTTGGCACCTTGCTTTTGCTGAGGCAGGCTTTGAACTTGAGACCTTCCTGCCTTAGCCTCCTGAGCCGCTGGGATTATAGGTGTGTGCAGTGAGGCCCAGCTTGTAGTTTATTGAAGTTTTAAAATGTGTTTCATTTCATGAAAATGTATTTTGTCAAATGCCTTTTCTGTGTCTGAGATTTTGGGATAAATCCCTCCTAAGCATGGTGTATAATTCTTTTCTATGTCACTGGATTTGGTGGGCTATTATTTTGTTAAGGACTTCAGTGTCTGTTTATATAAAGTATCAGTCTGTACTTTTCTTTTGATGTCTGTCTGGTTTTGATGTTAGGCTTCATAGAATATGCTGGGAAGTATTCTCCTTGTATATTTTGGAAGAAGCTGTAAAGAATTGATGTTAATTATTTTTTAAATGTTTGATAGAATTAAGTCACCTGGGCTTGTGGGCTTCTCTGGAAAGATTATTCTTTTTTGTTCTCCTTTTAAAATAAAAAACGAATTCATTCTCTTCACTTAATATATGTCTATTACAAATTTCTATTTATTTTTGAGTCAGCCTTGGTAGTTTGTGTATTTCTATAAATTTGTTCACCTCACTAAGTAATCTAATTTGTTGAAATACAATTGCTCATAGTTTTCTCATATAGTCCCTTTTAATTTTGCAATATTGATAGTAATGTCCTCTTTTATATTCCTGATATTAATAACTTGGGTCTTCTCTATTTTTCTTGGTCAATCTAGTGAAGTCTTGTCAGTTTGTCAATCTTTTAAAAGAATGGATTTTTTGTTGATTTTTCTCGCTATTTTCTAATTTCTATTCCATTTATTTCCACTCTAATATTTAATATTACCTTCCTTCTGATTATATTGGATTAGTTATTCTTCTTATTCTTCTATTAGAATATTCTTCTAATATTCTTCTTATTCTTATTGGATTATATTGGATTAGTTATTCTTCTTGTGGTGAAAGGTTAGATTATTGATTTGAGATTTATTTTTTTAGTATAGGCATCCACAGCTATAAATTATTCCTCTAAGAAATGACTATTATATCCATAAATTTTCATATGTTGTGTTTTCTTTTCATTCATCTGAAAGAATATTCTAACTTTTCATGTGACTTTTTGTTGTTGTTCCATTGGATATTTAGGAATTTGTTATTTATATTCCAGGGTTTAGATTTTGTATGATTTCAATCCTTTCAAATTTGTAATCCTTTTAAATTTGTAAATTTAAATCCTTTTAAACCATATTTTATGGCTTAGTATATGAACATATATGGTCTATCCTAGAGAATGCTTCCCATGCCCTTGAAAAGAATGTTTGTTATGCTGTTGTTGGGCAGAATGTTTTATTAGATGTCTTTTTTGTGTAGTCAGTTTACAGTGTTGTTCAGATATTTTATTTTCTTAATTATTTCCTTTCTAGCTGTGCTATAAATTTTTGAAAGGGGGATATTTAAATCTCCAACAATTACTATTGAATTGTCAGTTTCTATCTTCAGTTCTTTCAGTTTTTGCTTTATGTATTTTGGTTCTCTGTTGCCAGGTGCATATAGATTTTTTTTTAAATGTTTATTTTTTAGTTGTAGGTGGACACAATAGCTTTATTTTATTTTTTTATGTGGTGCTGAGGATCGAACCCAGTGCCTCCCGCGTGCTAGGCGAGCACGCTACCACTGCGCCACAACCCCAGCCCTAGATTTTTAATTATTATAGCTTCTTGATTAATTGCCTGTTTTACCACTCCAAAATATCCTTCTTTGTCCCTAGTAATAATTTTTGTCTTGAAATATACTTGTCTTGATAGCAGTTTAACTACTTCAGCTCTCTTCTGGTTTACTAGTTGCCTGGTGTATCTTCTTTCATGTTTTTACTTTCAGGTTCTCTGTCTTTTTTTTTTTTTTTTTTTGGTACCAGGGTTTGAACTCAGGGAGACTAAGCCACATCCTCAGCCCTTTTTTGTGTTTTTTGTAGAGAGAGGGTCTCACTGATTTGTTTAACACCTCGACATTGCTGAGGCTGGCTTTGAACTTGTGATTCTCCTGTCTCAGCCTCCCAAAGTGCTGGGATTATAAAGTGAGCCACTGTGCCCAGCTAGGTTCTCTGTGTCTTTAAATCTAAATGATGTTTCTAGTAGATAGCATGGTTAGATCTTGTGGGTTTTTAAAAAACTTATTCTTCTGATATTTACTTTATAAGTGTAGTGCTTAACCCATTTACTTTTGACATAATTATTGATAAGGTGGAATTTATGTCTTCTAATTTGCTATTTGTTCTCTATATGTCTCTTTAATTCTTCTCTTCTTTCATCACTACTCTCTTTTGTGTGAAATAGATGTTAAAAACATTGAGTCATTTTAAGTTTTTGTTATTTTACATAATGTCATATATATGTATAAATATGTAAATAATTATCTAAGAGGAATAAGAATTAAAAAAATACATCTATGCTGTGTTTTATATTTATCTATGCATTATCTTCACCAGTGAGCTTTATTTCATCATGGGTCAGCCTGAAGGACTCTCTTTAGTGCTTTTATGACACAGGCAAACTAATGATGCACTCTGTAGCTGGATGAGTCTTTTTCTTTCAGACTTCTAATGTCATTCCATTGCCTTCCTGCCCACATGGTTTCTGATGAAAAATCATTATTATATTTTTTTATTTTTATGTTTTTTTTAGTGCATTATAGTATTGGAGTTCATTCTGACATAATCATACAATCATAGAGTATAATTTGCTCTACTTCAGTCCCTAGTGTTTCTTCTTTTCCTCCCCTCCTCCCTTGTGTTGTTTCCTTTCTTCTAATCTATTGGTTTTCCTTCTATTTATTTATAATTTTTTTAAATTAGAGCTTTATAGATATACATAAAGGTGAAATTCACTGTGATATATCCATATACACAGCATAATTTGGTCAATTTCTGGAATTCCACTGTTCTGTCTCTTCTGATCCATCCTCCCCTCCCCTCAGTCTCCTTTCTCTGCTCCACTGTTCTCCCTTCTACCTTTCTGGCATCCCTCTCCCCCTTTTCCCCTTATTTTGGTCTAGCTTCTGCATATGAGAGAAAATCTTCAATTCTTGATTTTAAAAAATTTGTTCTAATTAGTTGTACATGACAGTAGAATGTAGTTTGACACATACATAAATGAGTATAACTTCTGATTCTTCTGGTTGCACATGATGTAAAATCACACTGGTTGTGTAGTCATATATGCACAAAGGCTAATAATGTCTGATTCATTCTACTATTCTGCCTACACCCATACCCTCCTCTCCCTTTACTCCCCTCTGCCTAATCCACAGTAACTATTCTTGCCTAGCCACCCCCATTATGGGTATCTGCATGTCAGAAAAAAATTTGGCCTTTGTTTTTTTTGAGATTGGCTTATTTTGCTTAGCATGATATTCTCCAGCTCCATTCATTTACCAGCAAATGACATCATTTCATTCTTTAAGGCTGAGTAATATTCCATTGTGTATATATACCACATTTTCTTAATTCATTCATCTGTTGAAGGACATCTAGATTGATTCCATAGTTTAGCTATTGTGAATTGAGCTGATATAAACATTGATGTGGCTGCATCACTGTAGTATGCTGTTTTTAAGTCCTTTGGGTAGAAACCAAGGAGTGGGATAGCTGGGTCAAATGATGGTTCCATTCCAAGTTTTCTGAGGAATCTTCATACCACTTTCCATAATGATTTCACCAATTTGCAGTCCCACCAGCAATATGAGAGGACCTTTTCCCCCACATCCTTGCCAACATTTATTGTTGCTTGTACTCTTGATGATTGCCATTCTGACTGGAGTGAGATGAAATCTTAGAGTAGTTTTGATTTGCATTTATCCAATTGCTAGAGATGTTAAACATTACATGGGATGGATTCAAACTAAAAATATTGTTCTCAGGAAAGGAAACAATAATGTGAAGAGAGAGCCTACAGATAGAGCATTAATCTCCAGGATATACAAAGAACTCAAAAAAATTAACACCAAAAAACCAACTAACCCAATCAATAAATGGGCTAAGGAATTGAGCAAACACTTCACAGAGGAATAAATGTAATCAATTGAAAAATATATGAATAAATGATCAACAAGTCTAACAATTCTTGATTTTTTGAGTCTGCCTTACTTCACTTAGCATAATGTTTTCCAGTTCCATCCATTTACCAGCAAATGTCACAATTTCATCTTTTATTTTCAATAAAACTCCCTTGTGTATATATACCACATTTCCCTAACCCATTTATCTGTTGAAAGACACTTGGGTTGTTTCCATAACTTGGCTATTGTGAATTGCACTGCTATAAAAATTGATGTGCTTTTATCACTACTATATGGATTTTAGTTCTTTTGGATGAATAACAGGTGTGATACAGCTGAAACATGGTGGTTCTATTTCTAATCTTTTGAGGAATCTCCATATTGCTTTCAAAAGTGTTTGTACAGATCTGCAGGTCCACCAACAATGTATGTGTCTACATTTTCCCCCCACAGCCTTGCCAGCATTAATTATCATTTGTAGTCTTTTTAAAGCTATCACTGCTTTCATTTATTTGTTTTTAAATTTTTGTTCTTTTTAGTTATCATTTGTATTCTTGATGATTGTCATTCTGACTGGAGTGTGATGTAATTTCTTTCTTTTTTTCTCAAAAATTGCATTTTAATACATGTTATCAAACATAACAGAAAAAAAACCAAATTTTCAGAAGCTGTATACACTGTTCACTGAAAACATTTGTTGAGGCAAATAGAGAAAATTGTTACAATCATAATTTTTCTAACTTTGCACAAAATTATAAGCAGATTAAATTCTTCATATTAAACACCTTTATATGCACTTTCAATGAACAGTATATAAGTGTGATGTAATTTCAATGTAGTTTTTTTAAAAAATTTTATTTCCTTTTTAACAGCAGAATACATTTCAATTCACAGTATGCATATGAAGCATAATTATTCATTTCTCTGGTTATGCAGAAGGTAGAGTCACACCATTCATGTCTTCATACAAGTACCTAGGGTAATGATATCCATTCCACTATCTTTCCTACCCCCATGCCCCCTCCCATCCCCTCACTCCCCTTTGCCTTATCCAAAGTTCCTCCATTTCTCCCATGCTCCCCACCCCATCCCCATTATAGATCAGCATCCACTTATCAGAGTAAACATTTGGCCTTTGGTTTTTTGGGATTGGCTTACTTCACTTAACATAATATTCTCCAACTCCATCCATTTACCTGCAAATGCCATGATTTTATTCTCTTTTAATGCTGAGTAATATTCCATTGTGTATATATACCACACACAGTATTTTTAAATCCATTTATCTACTGAAGGGCATCTAGGTTGCTTCCACAATTTAGCAATTGTGAATTGTGCTTATAATGAACTACCTGCATTACTGTAGTATGCTGTTTTGAAGTCTTTAGAGTTTAGACCAAGGAGTGGGATGGTTGGGTCAAATGACAGATCCATTCCAAGTTTTCTAAGGAATCTCCATACTGCTTTCCAGATAGATTGCACCAATTTGCAGTCCCACCAGCAATGTATGAGTGTGCCTTTTCTCCCACATCCTCACCAGCACTTATTGTTGTAAAGCCCAGATGACCAAAAAGAGATGAATTAAAGCTGCTGGGCAAGGCTTTATTGGAAATACACGCTCTTGGGCTGAACTCTCCCATCCATCAGAGTGTGTATGGGAGAATGGCACCCGCATTTGGGCGTACAGACAATTTCAAAAGGCCTGGTCAGGAAGGGGAGGGCTTGGGGCAGGAAGAGAAGGCCAGAGTGAGTCCTTCCTGGATAGGTCAGGAAAAATCCGCTGATTGATAGGAGGCGCCTCTACAGGTGACATCAGCGTCTGGCTGGCTGCTTTTAGACACCCTGAACCCTGAATTGACCTAACAATTGTTGCTTGTATTCTTGATAACTGCCATTCTGACTGGTGTGAGATGAAATCTGGGAATAGTTTTGACTTGCATTTCTCTAATTACTAGAGATGTCGAACATTTTTTCATATATTTGTTGATCAATTGTATTTCTTCTTCTGAGAAGTGTGAGTTCAACTCCTTAACCCATTTATTGATTGTGTTGTTTGTTTTTTTGATGTTGTTTTTTGAGTTCTGCATATACCCTGGAGATCAGTGCTCTATCTGATGTGTGTGTTTTTGTATGCAATTTGCCAAGATTTTACTGGGAATTTTTGTTTCTATGTTCATCAGGGATATTGGTCTGAAATATTCTTTTTTTGATGTGTCTCTGCCTGGTTTTGGTAGCAGGGTGATACTAGCCTCCTAGAATGAGTTTGGAAGTGTTCCCTCCTTTTCTATTTCATGGAATAATTTGAGGAGCATTGGTATTAATGCTTCTTTGTAAATCTTGTAGAACTTGGCTGAGAATCCATCTGGTCCTGGGCTTTTCTTGGTTGGTAGGCTTTTATTTTATTTCCTTGCTTGAAATTGATTTGTTTAAGTTGTGTATGTCCTCCTAGTTTAGTTTGAGTAGATCATAGGTCTCTAGAAAATTGTTAATGTCTTTGAGGTTTGCTGTTTTACTGGAGTATAAATTTTATGGAGTATAAAATAATTTCTAATTATCTTCTGGATTTCCATAGTGTCTGTCATGATATTTCCTTTTTCATCATGAATTTTAGTAATTTGAGTTTTCTCTTTCTTTTTATTAAGATGGCTAAAATTTTGTCAATTTTATTTATTTCTTCAAAGAACCAGCTTTTTGTTTTGTCAATTTTTTGAGTTGTTTCTTTTGTTTCAATTTTATTGGTTTTAGCCCTAATTTTAATTATTTCCTGTCTTCTGCTTCTATTGAGGTTGGTTTGTTCCTCTTTTCCTAGAGCTTTGAGATGTAATGTCAGGTCATTTATCGTTGACTTTTTCTTCCTTTAATGAATGAGCTTAATGCACTGAACTTTCCTCTTAGCACTGCCTTCAGAGTGTCTCAGAGGTTTTGATATATTGTATTGGAATTCTCATTTACTACTAAGAACTTTTAAAATATACTCTCTGATATCTCCTGTTATCCATACATCATTCAATAGCATATTATTGAGTCTCCAGGTGTTGGAGTAACTTCTGTTTTGTAATTTGTCATTTATTTCTAATTTCATTCCATTATGGTCAGATAGAATACAGGGTATTTTCTCTTTTTTTTTTTTATTTTCTAAGACTTGCTTTGTGGCATAACATATGATCTATTTTGGAGAAGGATTCATGTGATGCTGAGAAAAAAAGTATATTTTCTTATTGATAGATGGAATATTCTATTTATTTCATAGGAACTTAAAAAATGGAATCACTTTTATGACTGTTTCCTGAAACTGAAAACACAACACCCCTCAGGTCCAATTCTCTTGGTTTTATTTTGTTCAAAAACTTTAATCCATGTATTTATCTGCTTCTACAAATATTCACCTAGAGAGCATATGGCGTGAATCATTCATTCACTCCTTCAATCAATGATGACTATTTACTGAGTAAGTATTCACTACCTATTATCTTACAGCCTCCAGAGCACTGAGAGGTAGGGGCCATCACATATTTTAGCAAAAAGAAAACAGTCTCATTGAAATAAGAAAGATTATCTAAATCTTTTGGCTAATAATAATCAGAAACAAAATAAACCTAGATCTATTTGACTCCAAGTCCCCTACTGTTCATGACATCTTTTATGTCACCAGATTTTTTCATTAGGTTGAAATAAGAGAATTCACATTGCAAGACATAGCCCACCGTGTTTATTCTATCCTCTCCCTCTCACTTTCTTCCTGCATGGCCTGGGTCACCACACCTCCCGATGGATATCACCTCTATTATGCCCAGTTTTTCCCTTATCTTGTATCCCCAAATGGCTCTGAAAACCTGCTACTTGGCTGGAATCTATGTTTGGTAATCTGCTCTAAGGCATATGTTATTCATGAAAGAAAGGGTCTTTGTCTTTGAGTCTCCTGTAGGCTACTTTTAAGTAATAGGTATCTTCCAGAATGACCTCCAACGATCGCTGCCTCTTGATATTCACCTTGTATAATCCTCTCCCCTTGAATATCTTGCTCGTAGTCAATATAATACATGCATGTTGAAAGGATGCAAATTCCAAACTTTGCTTACAAGAAATTGCAATTTCAGTCACCATTTTGGGGAGATTCAAGGAACTGAGGGTGACTTCCAGCCAATAGCCAACTAGGAACTGAGACCCTTAGACGAACAAACAATACAAATGGAATTGAATCCTTCTGGCAACCACGTAAGCAAATTTGAAAATGAATTCTTCATGAGTTGAGATTTAAGATGAAATCTCCATCCCAGCAAACACCATCATTGCAGTCTTGTAAGAAATACTAAAGCAAAGACTCAGTTAAGCCATGTCCAGATTCCTGATCTACAGAAACCATGAGATCATAAATGTAAACCATAAATTTGTCTTAATTTGTTATGCAGAAACAGGTAACAATATATAGGTGCTCAAAAATATTTGTTGCATGAGTAAATAGTTTGATGGCCTTATTAAATTATCATGATAGTATTAACTACCATTTATTGAGATTTAGGAAGCACTATGCTAGATGTTGTACATACATGCTGTCATTTACTACATTTTGTCATATCTAAAATGTAAATAATTAAAAAACATTCTCAATGGTGTTCTGGGGCTGGGAAACACCAGCTTGTAGGAGCCAGTTGTTAAATTTTCAGGAATTTTGCATGCCATTGACATCATCATGGTAGCTTACAATCAATGCAAGTATTTATGCTATTGAAATCAGCACATGTACCAAATAAGTTTTGGAAAGCCAGTTCTTAAACATTTGTTAGATCAACACTAGACATGCCATTATCTGATGTACACTAAGAATACAATGCTTTCAGCTAAGGTTTAAGACATTATCTATTGTAAGATGCATTCCAATTTCAGATGTGCTAAAATGAAAAAAAGAAAGATTGCCAGGCATAGTAGCAGAAACCTGTAATCCCAGTGAACTAGGGATGTAACTCAGAGGTAGAGTACTCCTGGGTCCAATCCTCAGTAGCATGCACACACACACGCACACGCACACGCACACGCACACGCACACGCACACATTCGAATTCCCCAGAAACTGGCACTAGGCTATGAAATATTATGAAAGCAATTTGTTAATTAATTTTCTTTCTAGGGAAAATGAGCAGTGGGGAAGAGGAGTGGGATTTGGAGGAGAAGAAAACCAAGGAAGGATGGGGTATGGAGCCAAGTTCTACAGAGAGCAACTGTGATTCAACTCCATGGAGGGATAATGGAGATGAAGTGATTGTTTAAAAAAAAAAACTAGAAGATATTTTATACTCCCACATACCTCAGTCCTGGAGGAAAAGTGCGTTATCTGCCCCATACAGCTTAGGCCATACAGAGCTGGAATGCTGACTCAGTCCTGCCTGGCTCAAAGCTGATGTTTTTGACCTTACACTGTTTCCTATTCTCTCCAGAGCCAGTCTGGCTGCTGGCATTTCCCCTCAGACCTAAAAGCAACTCTGTCTATTCAGGGATGCCTGTTAACCTATCAGGCCAGTGGTGGGCAACCCCTTCACTAGACCTAGGACATCTACAGCTCTGTTGACTTTGCTTTTGTTCTCCCAAATGGCAACTTCTAAGAGACAACCCCTCTAGCGCTGTACGTGCCAAACAGAAAAAAAGCCTCACCTCCAACTGCTCAGATTGTACCTGCTCTTTCTCTGAGATGAAGTCCCTAAGCTTCACTGCTGGGTCCTAGGGTTATGAAATAGGGACACACCAGAAAGCTGTAACGAACAAAGATGTGATTGGTTCTTGGAACTGCAGCCAAAATAGGCTGCCTGCCTCTGTTGGGTCCTCTTCTTCATGCAGATCTCTCTTGGAGCTCCTTTCCCATCTGGGGCAGAGTTCATGTTGTTAAGAGCAAAACTTGTGTCTCATACAGGTACATATTCCCAGCATCTGGCTTGCATATAATAAATAGATGCTTACAAATGCACATTGAGTGGATGGATAGATGGATGTGTGCATAGATGGATGGATGAACTTATCATCCACTTTGTCTCCCAGAACAAATTATATTTCAAGTAGACTTTGCAAACTATCATTTCTTTCTTTGCTTTAGTCTCTAGAAGATTTGGAGAAAAATTTATAGAACTTTTTTTTTTTACTTGGCACTTTTTAAAAAATTATTTCACTAAGATTTACTTGATAACTTAAGTTTTTAAAATTGTATTTCTTATGAAAAAATTTAAATCCCTCTTAGAACAATGTAAGATATAAGTAAATAAATTATATGATATATTAATACATTATATATCATTACATTATATAAATAAATTATATAAATACATTATATATCTGTGTTTATATTATTTTATATGTTATATATATGAAATGTATATATCCAACCCAACTCCCATCTTCACCCAACTACAGAGACAATGAACTGAATCAGCAAAATCAAGGCTGAGGGCCCCTGGAAGCTCCATCAGAAAAGGTCCTCGTGTGAGGATTCCCCAGGGCCAGAATGCCAGGGCTCCTGGATTCGTGACCAGGGAACTTGTAGCTATTACCAGATGCCCTTAGAACACAAAAGAGGTGATAATCTGCCAGAATTTTATTGTGGCTATCTGCACAAGGCATATGGGGATATTTACAAACATCAGACTTATTAACATCCTGTGCTTATAAATCTCTAGTCATGATAGTTATCCCTGGATCAACTCCAAGGACCTATGTTTTCAGTCAGCAGGGATCCTGGGACCAACTATCCCCAACAAACCCTTTCTCTTTCCACTTCTTTTTCCTCTGCCCTATGACCCTGTTACCAAAGAAGCAGGTGTCCATTGCTTTTATTCCTGCATGTTCAGTTTCTTTCACAGGACCTGGAACATAGTAGGGCCTCTGTAAATTTTGTTAACTCAAGTGGAACTGATGTACATCTTGAATCCAAGAGCAATTTCAGGGAAGTGATGCTACCAGGACTCCAGCTCTGGCTCCTGCAGAAACTCTCCAGAGACTTTCAAAGCCTGCCCTTCCTGCTTTCCCCCATGAGCTTCAGATACCTCTGAGCTCCTCCCTGCAGACTGAGACCTTAAGAGAAGAGTTGAGCCCTAATGAAGAAGGGCAGAAATAATTTTCTCACACTGTTTAAGCTGGTGTGGAGGTCAGAGAGTGGGGAAAATGAGAGAGAAGAATAACATGCAGAACAAAGGACAAAAAGAAAGATGGGGGGGGGAAGACCCCACAGAAATAGAGTCATGCAGGATAAACAGAGAGATGGTCAAAGATAAAACAAATAAACAAACAAAACAAAAAATAGGCAATCAGAGACAGACAAACATAGAGATAGGCAGACAGCACAGAAAGAATGCCATCAGGTGGGGAATGGTATGGGCAGACAGACACGGAGAGAAGCTACAATTGGTCATGTGTCCAATCACAGTCAGTCAAAGCAGCAGATTGGTTACTACTGTCTTTCAGAATTGATAACCAGAACTGGTCCTAACACTTCCTATAGTTATAGCTGCAGACAGAGTTTTAGCATCTCCTGGACAACATTTATTTTTCTGAAAGAGAGGTGAGATCATTAGTGCAGTTCCCACCCAAGTAAAATCACCCAATGGTAAAGGAGTTAATGAGAGGGGCTATGTGGTACAGAAGACAATACCTGGTAGTAGGGATGAGCCTATAGTTATGCGCTCTGCTCTGTGCCTGGTGGGTATGTAACCTTGTTTACTCTGAGCCTCAGTTTTCTCATCTGTAATGTGTTTGCAAAAGTCCCCTCCACTTATGCAATCTGGACATGTGTGAGTTTTAAGGGAAGTTGAAGGACTGAAATAAGGGAAGATGACTCCCATAATGTTACAAGCTTCAGGGAAAAAAAACTAAAAATCCCAGCAAGGGATAGTGATTACACATTTTCCATGGCAGAAAGTTTGCTTACTGTGTTAGCCAAGTATTTTCACTGTAAGAAAATATCTGACATATCACCTTAGAAAGACAAACGGTTTATTTGGCTCATAGTTTTAGGGGTTCCAGTCTATGATGATCTGGCCTTATTGCTTTGGACTGGTGGTAAATCAGTAAATCATGGAGGGAGTACATGTTAGAACAAAACTATTCACTTCATGGCCAGGAAGCAAAAAGGAGAGAAGAAAGACCAGAGTCCCATATCCCTTTTATGGTACACCCCAAATAACCTAACACCTTCCACTAGGCCCCACCTCCCAATGCCACCTCCCTAGGGATAAAGACTCCAGCACCCTAACCCTGGCTCCCAAAGGTTCAAGTCTCAGTGCAAATGCTTTTATTCCTTATTCAAGAGTCCCAATAGTCTTAACTGTTGTGTAAGTACAAGCCAGATGTGTGGTATGTTCCTATAATCTCAGTGGCTCCAGAGACAGGAGGATCTTAAGTTCAAGGCCAGCCTCTCAAAATAAAAGAATAAATAGGGCTGGGAACATAGCTCAATCTCCCAGCTTCAGTCCCCAGTACTCCCTCTCCCACTACTGCTCACACACAAAAGTCCAAAGTCCAAGTCCCAAGTCTTCTCTGAGACTCAAGGCAAACTCAGCTTTGAGCTCCTGTAAAAATTTAAAAAATAAAAATAAAAATGTCACATACTTTCAACATATCGTGGTGGGATAGGTGCAGGGTATACATTCCCATTCCAAAAGAAAGGAATAGGAGAATAGAAAGGAGAGATCAGCCAAAAGCAAGAATAAAAACCAAGCAAATCCTGAAGCTCCATGTCCAGCAATCTGGGACACATTCTGATGAAATGTGAACTCCCAAGGGCTTGGATAGCCTTGCCCCTGAGCCCTGTTGATTGCAGGCCACACGGTTACTCTCTTAGCCTGGTTTTGCACACTGCCCATAGCTTCCCTCAGGAGGCATTGTACATTGTTGGCACCTCTGTCTTACTGAGGTCTCCATTGTAGTTTTGGTTTCACTTGTGCAGCTGCATGCATTACACTACTGAGGACTGCTTGTAGGGACTCTGACCCCACAACACGCATCTTAGCCTACAAAGTTCTCTGTTGAATCTCAGTGGAATCTACCATTATCCCACAACTTCGGCATTCTGCAACTTGCTAAACCAGTATCATATAGGTGATGCCAAAGTCTGCCACCAACAAGAGAAGTACCTGAACACACTTGATCCATGGCTACATTGGCCCCTGAGAGCCTTGCTGGCTAAACACAGGAAAATGGAAAATGAAATCTAAGGAAACAATTCCTTAAGTGGTTCTGGGTGGTCAGGCTGCCTTGGGCTAGTTCCTGAAATTATTCTTTCCTGGAATGTCTTTGAAACATATTTGCATTTCTCTATCTTTGAGCCTATGATGGGTAGTGTAGCCTCATTGATTTCCAGGCTTCTTTCTTATTGTCCCAGTGGAAAATACTTATTTTTGTCAGCTCTAATAACTGTATCCTCTTCAGCTGAAACTTTTCATGAGTTACTTTTTTGTCAAGCTACAAAATTTCTAAATCTTTCTGCATTGCTTCTCTTTGCTCCTGATTCTTATTGTAAATTTGGGTAAAAGGAGCCAGTAATACCTGTGCCACAGCCTGAGTGATTTGCTGCCTTGACATCCCCTCTCTATCAGATTATCTAATTCATCATCTTTGTTTATCCTCGTATGGAGCATTAGGGATGGAAAAAATGCACCCAAATTCCTTGCCACAGTGTAAAAGAATGGCCCCTAATTCAATTACCAAGAGTCCTCGCTTTTTTCTGAAACCTCATGTGCATAGCCTTTACAGTCCACATTTACCAACCTTCTGGTCTTCTGAGCCCTCAATCAGAATTGTCCATTAAGCAATGTTTACAGCATTCTAGGCCTGCTTTAGCCAACTCCCGCAAAGTCTTCCTGCAAACCAATTGCAAAGACTCCTCCACATTATTAGGTGTGTGGTTTCAGCAATAATCCCATGTTTTGGTATTATTTTTGTGTTATCCAGCTTTCAGTCATTTTTAACAAAATAGCTGAGGTGAACAATATATAAATAAACAAGGTGTATTTTGGTTCACAGTTTTGAAAGTTTCAGTCGTTGATCAATTGTCCCCATTGCTTTGGGCCTGTGATGAGGTAGTATATCATGGCAGGGGCATGTGGTGGAGAAAAAAGACAGAGAAGAGGGAATGAGGGTCCCCAAATCTCCTTTAAGGGTATGCCCCCAATAACCTAAATATCTCCCACTAGGATCCACTTCTTTGTTTTGTTTTGTTTTTTTGCACCAGGAATTGAACTCAGGGGTACTTGACCACTGAGCCACATCCCCAGCCCTGCTTTGTGTTTTACTTAGAGACAGGGTCTCACTGAGTTGTGTAGCACCTCACCATTGCTGAGGCTGGCTTTGAATTCAACATTCTCCTGTCTCAGCCTCCCAAAGTGCTGGGATTACAGGCATGTGCAAATGCATCCAGCTCCACTTCTTAAATGTTCTACCACCTCCCAATAGTGCCTCCCTGGGAATGAAGACCTTAGCACATGAGTCTTTGACAGACATTCAAGATTCATACTGTAACACTGACACTGAATTGAGTATAGTCATATGAGATAGAAAAGCAACTGGCATTTCACTCAATTAAACTGAGCCTTGTTATCTATGCATAAACGTGTACCTAGAATATAAGCTCAGTACGCAATGGGATTTTAGTCTTCCATGTTTACTGCTTATCTTTACAGCCAAGGATAGCAGATCTGAATAACCGACAGATGGGAGGGTACAGGGAATACAGAAGCAGTTACAGAAAGGAGCTGGTTTTTCCAGTCAAATCAATCTGGCTTCTGAAGGATTTCCTGACCATACAGCTGCTGGGAGCCCAAGAACCCCTTCCTCTGATCCTCTGACTTTCTGACAAACTTATCTCTTGTCTGAGCAAGAGAAGTTTTACCTAAAGAAAAACAGTTCAAATAGACTTTGCCTTTATTCCTCTCCAGTGGAATGTCAGCTCAGAACTGCCTAGCAAAAGGAGGCCCTTTGAGAGCTCTTGACCCTAAAATGAATCTCTGGTTTTCTAGCTGGAGACAGCTCTGTAGAAGGGAATGCCTTATCTGGTGTTATCAAGAATCTGAGAAATGCATGTGATTTCCTATGGGAAGATGTGGGCAATCATAACTCAGTATGAAAAGGCACAGTGTGCTTCTTTAATGGTATTCTAGCTCCTGCACATTTCAGACTCCACCTGTGACTTTTTTCTCTATCCAAACCCTTGTGGTTTTCCCTACATATTGCCAGTTCAAGCTAGCCTTGATTCATTTCCGTCAGCCCCACAAATAAGTCAACTGCCATTCTGGTACGCAGCTGTGATTTTTCATCCCCGGTTAAGAGAAGACATATGATTGGGGAAACCCATTCCTCACAATTATTGTTAATAATCTTAGGCTTTGCAGATTTTCTTGCTATTCAAATTTTTTTTTTTTTTACTCATTGTGTCCCTTGTATCTGTAATTGTCATAGCATAAAACACAAGGCTCACTCTATCTGGGTAGTTGAGAAGTGTTCAATGCAGAGGCTGTTTACAAAGATACAGGAGGGTTAAGAGAAACATGAAGAATGATAAAGCTACTGAAGGCATGTTATAGTGGAGAGTTGTTGCCACAGCAATGCCTGAGCAGGTAGAAAGAAGTTGAGAGAACTCAAAATGATCTGTAGTTGCAGTGTGGTCATAGAGAAGAGATGCTGTATAGCAACCATCTAAGCCTTTAGTTATAATAACACTGTTGATTCACAGCCTGATAAAGAGAGCCAGGAAATTGACGAAACAAAACAAACAAACAAAAAGCCCCTTCCATCTCCTGTGAATGTGTAGCTTTGTCTGCATGTAACCAGAAGCCAGAGTGAAAGGGATCTCATCAATGAAGCATAGAGATGTCTACTGCCAGGATGCAGAGAAGGGTACAGAAGGTGGGACATGAGATACCAATGGAAAATGGAGAAATTTCCTGATGAAGCTTCTTCCTTCCTCATGGCTTGTATTTCCTGTAACATTTTTTTATCTCAATGAGATTGGATTACCTTATCATTTTATCTCCTCCACGTTTGTTTGCATCTACCTAGTGTCACTTCCTTGGAATAATCTCTCACTATTATTATAAATGCTTTCAGAATGGAAATGGATTGGAAAGAAAGGTGGAAGTACACAGGTATTTCTTCTTTCATGTTTATGATATTTGGTGAAGAAGATTAAGAAGAATCTGTTATAATAGTGACTTAAATAAGAGAGTTTAGGAAACCTTGGCTGCTGACTCTAAAATATTAGACATCAGGTGTCCCTCTAATTGGCTGCTCCCCGTTCTGGAGAGAAGTGCTCTCATCCTCATGGTCCTGCATGTCTCCTGACATGTCTATGTTCCTTCTATTGATTTCATAACCCAGGAGGAGGTAACATCTCCTTTGCTTACCTCCCATTGGCCAGCACCTAGTCACATAGTATCACCAAGCATTGACAGAGTCTAAGAAATGGGATTCATTTTCTGATCTAACACCTTCAGAGTCACTGTATGACAGAAAAAGAAAATGGATATTGGGAGACAATGGATATTGGGCTGTCTCTACAGTCCCTGTGGGCTCTCAGATTTATGTTCACATGAAGATTTTTCTTTAAAACATTTCACAAATAATGAATCATGTAGTCATGGAATAGAAAAAAATGTAGGACACAGATCTAGGAGATCAAAGTTAGTATTGGGCTTGTTCTTTTTTTTTTTTTTTGGTACTGGGGATTGAACTCAGGGACACTCAACCACTGAGCCACATCCCCAGCCCTATTTTGTGTTTTATGTAGAGACAGGATCTCACTGAGTTGCTTAGCGCCTCGCTGTTGCTGAGGCTGGCTTTGAACTCGCGATTCTCCTGTCTCAGCCTCCCACAGTGCAGGGATTACAGGCGTGTGCCACCACGCCTGGCTTGGGCTTGTTCTTGACCTTGTGATCTCAGGAAAATCTCTTTATTCTTTAGACCTTATAGCCTCTCAGGGGTGCTAGTGGGTGGGGATATAATAGGAGTCAACAAAACCCAGACAGGTCTAGACATTATAGATCTCTGAGTTTAATGAAGGAGACAAAAGAAAAAAGACATTTCCTTAAAAATAGAGTTGCAAACTATGTTTGGGATTATGAATAAAAAGAGAGGATAACAGAGTTTGTGGTTTCCTTTATCTCCTCCTTAAGACAACCGGAGCTGCAGAGTTAGAAAAACACATGACAGATGCATTCAAGCCTGGATACCAACTGGACACCCCCCAATGGAGAACACATCC